>OVAP01000260.1:20030-42523 GCA_900406295.1 Aurinia saxatilis | reverse complement strand
TGGAAGAAAATTACATAAAATTAGGAATAACATTTAATATGGTTATGTTATTTGTTTATCATATATTACTATATGGATTAAATCGTTTATTACGAAATAGAGTNTATTACTATATGGATTAAATCGTTTATTACGAAATAGAGTTGCTCCTCTATTTTCCAATACGATGTGAGTAAACATTCTCCCACTTCTTAAAAAAAACTATGCACCATGATTATACATTGTTATTTTCTTTTTATACTCTCAGGTGAGGAGAAAGTTTACATCAGCTCGGACAGTATTAATACTGAAGATGTTGACCCTAATGACGATGTTGTTTAACCCATCGAGTTTCTTAACGACATCCGTGCATCCGGCTTACCAAAACACGAATTAAAGTTGAAAATGGGTGCTCCCGTAGCTGATGTAAACTTTCTCCCCACCCGAGAGTATAAAAAGAAAATAGCAATGTATAATCACGGTGCATAGTTTTTTTTTAAGAAGTGGGAGAATGTTTACTCACATAGTATTGGAAAATAGAGGAGCATCTCTATTTCGTAATAAATGTTTTAATCTATATAGTAATATATGATAAACAGATAACATAACCGTATTAAATGTTATTCCTAATTTTATGTAATTTTCTTAACTCGCGTTATCCAGAGTTAAGTCCAGGACCGGACTTAAAGTTTTAATTACAGACCAAGACGGAAAGGATCAAAAGAAAACCATGAACGTTGTTTACCCGGAAGTATTCAACAACTTGCAATAGGCTTCCATTATAGTTAATCTGCTTCTTTGTTGTTATTGTTTTCAAACACTTTTTTACCTTTTACGATACTATTTTATGAGAACTTTCTATTGGATGACACTTACGTTTTTTCTTCACCTTCTACTTTCGGAAGAACACAAAACAAAGTTTAATTTTTTTTTTATCGATTACATTCAAGCCCGCACAGGGTGCGGGCCAGTATCCTAGTTTGGATTAAAAATAAATCACTCGACTCGACTCGACCTTTAATTCCTCTAAACCTAAAATTCACGACGATTCACGAATTCACTCTAACCTTTTTACATTCTCAAATCCAATTTCTTACCCTTTTTGTTTGAATCAACATATTTCTTGCATCACCAAGAACTATTGAAGGCAAAATCTGGTATATTCTTTTCAAATTTGTAGTAGATTCGTTCCTTTGTCAATCCCAATTTAGAGTAGATTTGATTTTGATTTTTAACCTATTGAATCTCGATTTGGTGGTGATGGTTTTTCCCTTTTGCAGTAGAGCGGTGTCGCGTGAAGAGGTGGATGAAGGAGGACAAGGCCGCGGCTTAGTAGTCGGAGAACACGGAGGTCGGTCGGATTTCGAGTCGGATGAGGAGACTCCGAGAGAGACTACGGACAAGAATATGTGTGAGGAGATAGAGGTTATGTATGGGTTGGAGTTGGACGAGGAGACAGAGCCATTAGAACCTCTCAAAATGAAGTTTAAGCAGTCGGAGTATGAAAAAATGATAAAGATCCAAACAAGGTGTTACATAAAGGAGGCTATCGACAACATCAATAGAATTCTCCATCCTAACGAGAAGAAATGGTTTCATACTCATCCTCAATTCAAGCATTTCTTTCATATGCATTTAGAAGAGACGCATAAGTTGATGGAGATGTGGATGCTTTTTCTCCATACGACGTCTACAATTCGGAAACGGGAAGCTTGGTTTATCATCAACGGTGTTCCAATTCGATACTTTATCAAAGAGCATGGACTCATTTCGGGGCTTTATCGTCATAACTATCCATTGGGTTGGAAAACGAAGGGCTCGCTAGAATATGTTAATAAACATTTTGATACGGGTAAAACCATATCTTATGAGGTTGTGAGAGAAAATTTCCTTGGCATGGAGAAGTGTAGAGATAGGTTGCAAATGGCTATCTTGTACTTCCTGTCTGGTGTTATCATTGGACAGAACAAGAAAGGCGAGAAGGGAACCCATAAAGGAGCAAAAGGTGTGGAGCACTTCTTTTTAAGAGCGGTTAGTTCTCGTTGGTTGTGTGAGACGTTCCTGTGGGGACGTTTGTCTTTTGATGATAATCTGAAAGAAATGAAACATTTGTTTGATAATTTTGATGGAGTTGTCAACAAAAAAAACTGGTGTTATACAAGTTTCCATATCCCTCTGCAGGTAATGTGTTATCCTTGTTTCCATTCTCATTTATTTTGGTGAAGGGTGAAATTGTTTGATTTTGCTAATGTGTTTGTTTCTTGGAATTATATGTAGCTTCTAGCGTTTGAGGCGATTAAATTTCTTCAATTGAAGTACATAGAGGCTTTTCAAGGACATGTTGTCCCTGAAGGGTGGACATCATGTCCTAGGATGTGCACTAGCAAATACACCAAATGTGCTATGAAAGGTTTTCAACTCTCTGACTTATATACAACATTGGGAACATCTAAGGTTAGTAAATAAATCATGTTAATGGTACAAAATTTAGTGTTGGTTTTGTAATTATGAATTTTAATACTGTACTATTTGCATTTCCACATGATATACTAAGTGTCTTGGTTCCAACTGATTTTGAGTCTGGTCTTTGTGAAATAATATTTGGTGCGGAGGAGAACATTAGAGATCAAGATTACTACATTGTCCAGAGTTGGGAGAAAAGGCTGTTTAATGATCAAAAGCCAGTTTTTGTATCATGCTCCTTCGACATTGATGTCAATGACCCAAAACATAAAGGTAGTATTTCTAATCATGCATCTGTGGTGTCTTTTGAGGAAGTGGCAAACCTTAGGAAAGGTTTGTTAGATGTACAAGAAGGAATGAGCAAGATGGCTGAGGAAATGGAAGAACGTTATCAGACACTGGTGAACAAGATTGATGAGCATGGTACAAGGCTAAAGGATGTGGAGGCAGTACCAAAAAAGTTGAGAGATTGTGATGTGAGTTTTGGTGCGTTTGGTTCTATTTTAGGTTCGTATTCAAGGAGTGGTCATGGTCTAGAGGTTCATGGTGTAGAGGTTTAAGATTGATATATTGCGTTTTTGACATGTTTTAATCCTTGTTTTTTCTTTGTTTTCCGAGTCTTTTGGTTTGTTTAGAGTCTTAATAGGGGCTTAATACATTGGAGCTTGAATTTAAGCTTTGGAATGAAGATTTGAGGCAAAAGGATGAAAACATGTAGAATAACATTGCAGAACCAGTTGGAAGTGTCTTAAAGATCGTGTTCGATGAAGGTCTTCCCTTAGGACTTTCAATCTCAAATTTTGACAAGACATAGGAAATTGAGTTATGTTCACTTTGGTGATGCTTTCAAGTCATTCTGATTAGCGGTCAAGAAGATATGACTGTTTTACTGGAAACATGTCATTTTCACCCGCGAGCCACCTATGGATCGACCTGAAGAGCAAGTATCGACCAATCCTTGCATGTATCGATCGATCCATGCATGGATCGATCGATCCATGATCAAGACCACGAACCACTCCTGGATCGACCAACAAGCAAGAGATCGATCGATCCATGCACGGATCGATCGATCCGTATCCTGCGAGCTTCATTTTTGGAAAGTCGAATCAGATCAATCCTTACCATATCTGAGAAGATTCCACACGTTTTTTCTCCCCTATATAAAGGGTTTGAGCCCCAGAAACCCTAAAGAACGTTTTCACTTTCATTTGCTTAGATCTAAAACTCTTTTGTTCATTGTTTTTCATCATTCTATCTCATTGTTCTTGAGGATTCATTGAAGGGGCTTGCACCATCTCTTTATTGTCATCCTAGATATTGCTGAGAAGTGTTTCTAAACCCCTGTATCTCTTTGATTTCGTTTTTATATTAAGTGTTATTCAGTTATTAAAGTTTTGATTCATGTCTCTTTATTTACATTGCTCTATTGTGGTTATGATGATGTGTGAGTAGTTAGGTTGTTAGATTTAGGGGAACAATGGTTATATAGGCTTTTAGCTGGATGAAAATAGGTTAGTCATTAGAATAGCTTCCTCCTTGTGGTGCCTTAAGGCTTAGACTAGCTTGATCGCCTAGTTTATGATTATAGGAATTCCTATTAAACGAAAGTGTAATAGGTTTCTTGACAGCCCATTTAGAAGAGCAAAATGTCCTTAGCAAACGAAGGTTGATGCTAAGGCATTTTGTGAACATATTTAACCAGCTAGAAATGCTCTCNTCATCCAGTTAAGTCCAATTGTCTGCCATTGATATCCCCTAAGTCTAGCATTTTTATCCCATTGAATTTAAACAAGTAGAAATTTAGTGAAACCAATTAAAAACCCATTTGCATTCGATTTAGCTTAATAAGATATTTTAGTAAGACATAGTGTAGCAGCTGGAAGTTGTGGAATCGATCCTTAACTACTGCATCGACATTGTAGTTGTCAAGGTCTTAATTAGAGTAAAAAACACAAAATTATTAAAGATGATGAGGTTGAGAATGATGGTGGTGATAATAAGAAGGGTATGAATGATGAGGAGTCCTCTGATAGTGATGAGGATTCCTCTGATAGTTATGATGAGGAGTCATCTGGTAGTGCTGATGAGGAGAAGGGTAGTGTTGATGCTAAGGGGAATGATGGTGATGGTTGTGGTGGTGGTGAGGAGTCATCCGAGAGTGATGATGATGAGGAAAATGGAAGAAGAAAGGAGGCGAGAAGGAGAAAGAAGGTGATGGAAAAGTTGAGAAGGAGAAAGAAGGTGATGGAAAAGGTGACAAGAAGTCTGAGACAAATACAAATGAGGTGGTTGGCCAGAAGAGGAAAAAGATACCATCCAAAAAATGCAAGCCTCCTTACATCACTTTGAAGCAAAAAAATAGGATGAAGCCATCATCATCTCAGGATCCACTATAAATTCCAATAGGAGCATTAATCTCTTATGGTAACCAGCGGTCTCCTTCCTATGCTTGTTGAACCATTCAGAAATTTTCATCACAATCAAATCTATCATAGGAACAAACTGTAATTCCTTGCTTGCTTAAGAACGTTGTTGAGAGATTCTGCAAAATTAGTTGTATACATGTTGTACCTTGTTCCCGGAAAATAGCACCTCGCCCATCTCGAAACATATAAACTCTCATCTAGACACGCCGCTACTTTAGGATATCTATTCCTAAAATCTTCATACCTTGGAATGAACTCCGCCTCTGAATAAATCTGAGCAACCTTCCGAAACAACATTGCACATATGTCTTTATTTCTGTAGGAAATTTTAGGTCTCACTTTCTGAGACAAATACCAGATACAATACCCATGTTTAGAATGTGGATACACATTGTGTACAGACTTGATGAGGCGATGATTTCTATCACTCACAAAAAACAACATCTCCACTGTCCGGTATAACTGATTTTAGTGTATAAAAAAACCACGTCCAACTTGCATCATTTTCACCATCCACTACAACAAATGCAAATGGAAAAAATGTGCCGGTTTGGATCCTGAGCTGAAGCAATCAATAACACACCATCATATCCAGACTTCATAAAAGTTCCATCGACAATGAGAACTTTCCTCATGGAACTAAAGCCTGCAATGCAAACTCCTAGTGCAATGAATACAAAATTGAACCTTCCTTGATCATCCAACTTCACTGATGTTTTTGTGCCATGATTCACTGCCTCTAACATATACAAATTAGAGTACAACCTCTTGTATCATTCTTCTGGATCCCAACGCACCTCATTCATAGCAGCATTCTTTCCCCTCCAACAAGTAGAATATGAGGGTGGCACACCACATTTTGTTTGGACCAAATGCTTGAGCTCTTTCGCTGATGGGGTCTTCAACACACCTGGATAGTGTTATTTCAAATAACCATCAACTAATTCTTGTGTTCCTCTGTTTCTACTCTCGCTGCTTGCAGTTGCACTAGCCAGAGAGCATGTGTGCATGTTCTTGTATACCGACTCACGACGAAGCTGAATTCCTCACCTTCACACCACAAAATACCATTTACAACCTTGTTTCCAAAGACGACATTTCAAAACATATCTTGTTGTATCACTCTTCTTTGTAAAGGTGCCAAATTTTTCGTCACGTGCACCCTTCTCAAGAAAATCCTTCATTTCCTTCTTGCCATTGAACTCTCTACCTACTTTTATATCCATCTTATCTTTCCAACCATTCTCCAACATGTTTACTTCTTCATTACACGGAGGAGCCTCATCAAATTCATATTCCATACCATTGTCGTTATTATCAAAATCTCCACTAACTTCATCCTCATCTTCTTCCCCTATAGTTTCAGTTTCCTCCAATCTCTGAAGACCATAAGCACCATCATCATCTCTTACGGGCAACTCGTAATTCACTCCAACTGAACTAACTTCATCCATTCTTGAAACTACACCATTACACTTCTCCAATCTATTCCTTCTTGAAACTGAACCCTTCTCCAACTGATCCATTTCAACCTCCACATGCAGTATACTTCTACAATCATTTGTATCCTTCGACTTAAGATACACATAAACATCATCGTCATCAAAGATATATGATTGTCTAAGAGGTTTTGTGTCCAATAAGTTTCACAAAAACACTTTTGAAACAGGGAAATGTGAAATTCAATAATTTAAGTCTCAAATCAAATGGTTTCTTTAAGAAAAACAAGGATTATCTATTCTAAAAAACAGTAAAATATCACCCCTATCACTTCCCTCTCCATTGGACGAGCACTAGATCCCACAGAGTTGGAATCACTTGCATCACTCTCTTAGATCTCTTAGATCTACTACTTCCGGAGCCAATGTTTCCTCCTACCTTCCTTCCATAATGTGGTTGATCACAGACATCGAGACATTCTTGTATTAAATTGAAATGGCTATTCAAAGCAGTTGAATAGGGTTCATATGCTTTCACCAATACATCATTCTCTGACCACCCACTTTGTTGCATACGCTTAACATTATCGTAAGTGCCAGTCCATTTTCCCAATTTTTTTGTTTATATAGTTGTGATGGTTCCTGCACCAAGATCCATCACGCAGAGGATCAAATGAGCAATGCTCATTGCAATACTCAACAATTTTCCCCCAGAATACTTCACTTTTTTGGTGCATGCCAACAACACTGCTTGTTCTATATTTAATCCAACCACTCAATAGTACCAAATTTTTATCACGGGTCCATTTGACGCTTTTCTGGAAAGCATGATTTGACTTCTCTGGGTTTGGAATGGCTTCATTGACGCTACTCATGCCACCACGAGCCATTTGGGTAGAGAATTCAGGAAACTGAGTTGCTCCAACATCCGAAATAAATTCGTTATTAGTTGGAGTAGAAGATTACGGGGATGCTTGAGATGGATATGGCATCACCGATCCATAATATGGAGGATAGTTTGGAACTGATGAAGACATGAAGAAATTTGGTGGAAACCCATAATCTTATTATAATATAAAAGGGTTACACTTTTCAGCAAGCTCTGAGAAGCTGCCAAATGTCCCTTTTTCACTTTTCTTTTTTACCAATTCTATCCAAACAAAAAAACTTAAGTCTAACTCTTCCCAACTGAAACAAGTTTATGTTTTAACTTTTCTCTTTTTACCAGTCATATGCAAACAATGTTAAACGATTCTTTTTTAATTATTTTTATTATTGATCAACATTTTATTCCTTTACATTCAAAAAAGACTTTATAAAATATTAATTTTCTTCAAAGCTTTCTCTTGATTAAAGTAAAAAACAATTTAATATTAGTCTCAAAATTGTGTTCTCATTCTGTATTTTACTTGTTCACATTCCTGCATCAGGTCAACAAAGTGTAGTTAAGTCCATGACCAAAAGATATTATGTCTTAAAGACATTTTAATGTCTCATAACATTGATTACAACGGCTACTACTTCTCATGATCAACACAAATATCAAAATCAATATAGGTCTTAATTACAATCAAAACAAATTTAAGATGGTATAGTAAGAAAAATCAAGGAAATAATTGCTACACATTTTACAAACAATATAAATAGCAACAACTCACATAAGAGAAATACATCCAAGTTTCCAAACATCTATCAATTTTTACAGCTACCAATTCTACAATGGTTGTACTTTTCAAAATATATCCAGAGAGAATTACAACTCCACTACCAAACACAATGATCTCCGCCTAAAAATTACTCGGCCATATTGTCAAGAAAATAATATAAAATTTAAACTATACAGTCCCTTTCTCCAACAATCAAATACAATTACCAAATGACATCATCTTCAAAGAGATCATCAACTTTTACCTCACATTCATGACATCGATGAAGCAACATTAGATTCGTTAAACAATCATTTATTCATTTATATTCAAACACAAATTGCATCAACAATTCAAGAAAAAATTGCACAAACTCTCAAAGTTACTTTCAAAATTGAAGACCGCAACCCCAATGCTTCAACAAGATTGGGTGTCGAAATGCTTATCGGAGATTTAGAAATCACACAAGCAGTGGCTACGCAAGAAGATGAAAGAGATTGTTCAATATGTCTAGAAAATCTGAACGGGCAAAAAAGCATCAACACATTACGTTGTAACCATAAATTTTATCACATATGTATTTCGAATTGGTTATACTACAAAAAGTTGTTCTTATTGTAGAAGTGAGATGATTTGATATTTTGAAATATTTTTATTGAATAAAATGTTACCACAGTTTTTCCCACCACTAAATAATATTCATGATAAGTTGATTACATTCCGTACATACATTGACACTGTAATCTTATATTATTTTACAACTTAAAAAAGTGAAAAAACTACAAACAAAAACATAATAATGATACAAAACAAAAATATAACAATGATATGAAAGACCTTACACTAAAAAAGCTAAATATAGCTAATAATTAGTTAGGATCCTTCAATACTAGATGAAAAACAAATAAAATGAAGCATGTTTAATATTACAGTAATTTGGTATATTTTGGGGTTGGTTGAAAGATGGATTTTGAAACTGAAAATTGTTAGGATTCAGATAGTTAAAAGGGTAATCTTGTGTGTCACGAATAATGTGGTGTGTCAAGTCGGTATCTTTCCAGGTCTTACTGAATGGGGATCCAAAAGGATTGATCCTGCCGGCGCGTGGCCTAGGCAAGGGGATCCACTAACGCCGTATCTGTTTATTTTGTGTACAGAAGCCTTAATAGCTAATTTCAGACAACATGAATTGAGTAACTCTATCACAGGACTCAAAATAGCTCGGAATTTCCTGGCTATTTCTCATTTGTTATTTGCAGATGATAGTTTGTTCTTTTCAAAAGCAAATTCGGTTGAATGTACTCGGATTCTGAATCTTTCGGGGGCATATGGGAAAGCTTCCGGCCAGGTTATAAATTTTGACAAGTCTTCCATAATGTTTGGACATAGAGTCCTGGAAGACGTCCGTCGGGATATGAAGAGAGTGTTGGGTGTTCAGAAGGAAGGTGGTATGGGTAATTATTTAGGCATCCTGCAGAGTTTAGGAGGATCAAAGACTAAGATCTTTAGTTACGTTCATGATAACCTGAATGGTCAGGTTGGATGGTCATCCAGGCTTCTCTCCAAAGGAGCGAAAGGGGTTATGATTAAACCGGTGGCATTTGCATTGCCCAATCATGTTATGTCATACTTTAAACTTCCCCAGACGTTAACTTCAAAGTTAAACAGTTCTATTTCAAATTTCTGGTGGGATTGATCAATGGAACTTCTTTTGGTATCCATTGGATTGCATGAGAAAAATTATGTCTTTCAAAAAACGAAGGCGGACTTGGATTCCGTTCTTTGGAACACTTTAACACAGCTCTATTGGCTAAACAATTATGGCGACTAGATCAGTATCCAGAGTCTCTGGTAACTCAAGTACTTAAAGGCCGTTACTTCCGGAATTCAAGGCATTTTCATGCTAAAAAGGCCCACTTTCCATCTTACGGTTGGTACAGTATTTTCTCAGCTAAGGATGTTATTTTACAAGGAATCCAGTTTCAAGTAGGGGACATGCGTTCAATATCGGTTTGGGAAGACCCTTGGATACCAGATGACTCCCCTCGTCCGACACAAAGACCATGTAAGGAGTACTTTCCGAATCTGACAGTTTACCACCTAATGACTCCTGATGATAAGGAATGGAATATTCCGTTATTATATCAATTAATGGATCCTGAGAATGTCATTCTGATACAAGGCTTAGGTCTTCGGTCACATGTTCGGCAGGTAAAAAGAAAAGGTCAAAATTAGTTTTTTTAATCATCTGATTTATTAGTTTTTATTACAAATTACTATGATATTTGTTTACATACAATTTTGACCGACCTTTATAGATCCACACTCCACGTCTTTATCTCGATACATCTGATTAAGGCTTACGGTTCTACTTGCACAACGCTGAAGATCTCTTGTAAGCTTGCCTCCTGTTAATATGCATATTTATTAATAAACCACGTTAACTAAGATTCGAACCCGGACTTCCTGGTGTGGAACCATTTTCTCCAACTCAGATTATTTATATATTTTCTCTCACATAACTCAGATGTTTTTTTTTTCATCTTTCCGATCACGATCCTCTTCGATCTCTTTCTAAAATAAGTTATGATTGGGATGTATTATCAAGAGGGCGGCTAAGGCGCGCCTAATCCGTGATATGGTGGTGCCATGGAGGTGGAGGTTATGAATGTAGTGATGTTGTTGATGGAGGACGTGGTGATGATGGTGATAGAGGACACGGTGGTTATGGAGATGGAAAGAAAATAAACTTTCTAAACCACTCTTGATTACCAAAACATCGGTATAATTTACTCTGAATCCAATGGTTATATCTCATTGGTCTGGAAGAGCGGAGGGCAACTCTTCCATACCACAACTATTAACCATATTCGCAAAATCTTGAAATGAATCATCATTTCTAGCAAGTCCATCTAATCTTTCACCACTATGTAAGACATCATTAAAGTCCAAAAAATACACCATCTATTCTTTCTATTCACACATATCCTAAAGAGTTTTTCCCATAATAGAGTTAATCTCAGTTATTCCACTCTTATTTAGTCTTTTCCGCTTAGCTGGTCTATTCCTAGACTTCAATTTGATAGCATCTGAAGTATTTTGCTATGTCTGAGAGGGAGTTGAGGCATTTCTCATTGCATTAGAATAAGATTGCTCAGAAATAGTACATTAGAAACCACACTAGCATTGGTAAATACTCTATTAACATTCCCACTCATTTCTTGTCTAGTCTGATTACTCTTGGCACCCAACATAGCTCCACTTAACATCTTAGAATCCTTAGCCAGAACTAAAGACTGAGCATCTTCCTACATCTTCTTATCATAGTTAAAAAGTATGCGTTTGCATTTATCGATATTGGTGGAGAATAGAGGAGGTGGTTCTAATCCAAGAATTGACCGATGTGCGACCACATTACCTTCAAAATCTACCACAGAACTCGATACGATCAATATGGAGGCCACTATCTTGGTTAATTGCTAATCTCATGTATTGGCGCATATTCTCGAAAACCTCTTGAGCTATTCTGGGGCGACCATTATCTGAATTAACACCTACTTAACTCTCTGCAATTATGCCAAAAAGATAATCAGTTGCAGGAATCACCAAATTGGGTTTATGATTCGTCTTTTTCTCGTTTTTTACTCTAAGAACCTCTACTTCTTGATGTGTTTGTAATTTTCAGGGACACTTCGGTCGATCATGTGTAAAATATAGCAACACCTTTGGATTTTCTCATATTCCAGATAAACTTGTTGGGAACCTCCTATAGGAAATACCACTTCTTTAAATTTCCAAAGTGGTTTGGAGACATTATATTGCAACTTGCATAAAAAATGTTGCTACTCCTAGCTTTAGAAGGATCAAAAGCTATTTTTTTTAACTTTACCTAATATGTCTCCAAATGCAGCTATTAAATGATTCATGGGAGAGTTTAAGACTCCAATCCAAACTTGTAAGAACTGGAGATAGTCCTGAGGACGATTATCGACTCGACATATGAGATTTTGTTGTAATCTCTCCACCATTTGATTCATCAGAGACACCAAAAGATATCCTTTATAGATTCTAGATTTGTTTGTTGTGATCTTCAACGCCCTTATAGAATTGCAAAAGAAAATGGAAATCCAGATAAACAAGTCTTCCATAGTTCTCTAGTTGAGAAATTCACAAAAACCAGATTTCTCTATCTAGTGAAGTCGACCTCAGTTAAAACACAGTAAAAATAGCACAGTACATCACCATCTACAAAAGGAGAGAAAAAACCCACCAGATCTTTCTCCTCATTTTAATTGGAGATCTCAAGACTTTAATTTTCTTTTGAATCTTTTTTTTTTCTTTCAAAATTAGATGTGTTCAAAGAAGATACAAAAGTAAATAAATATACAGTTGTTGTGAAAGTCATAAATGGTAGACATCAATGAAAACTAACTCACATTACGTTTGTTATATAATTAATGTGTATTTCATTGTCATTATGGCAAAGACAGTAACTTCCTCCTTGTTACTTCTATATAAACGATTGAAATCGTTCATTGTAACAAACATTCATAAATCATTTTCATTCACTAATTGAAGGATCATTAATCTCTTTCTCTCCCTTGTTTCTTTATTTTTATCAGTGTCCCCTTCCCACTCGGGTATAATTTTTTTTATCTTTTCACATATTTATTATTTCGATAAAATTATACTATTATGATAACACATTATCAGCACGATCACTCTATGATTAAGCTGAGTAAATATATATATATATTATACTATATAAAGTTTTATATTGGTGGATATTATCCCTGTAATAATTTTATGTGGTTGTTTATTGCACCACTATTCATTTATTATTACTAGGAGAAGTTTTGTCGCCCCAATATTATTTTACCATTCATATATTATGGTTGTTTTACACACCATTATATATTTTATAATGGACGGCTTAGTCGCGATATTATTTTACTATTCATATACAATGGTTGCTCAACGCACCATGATTATATACTATAATGGATGGCTGAGTCGTGATATAAATATTTATGATTTATTATATGGATGACTTTGTCACCATAACATTGCCGTAAATATTTGCTTAAATTATAGTTCATAAATAAGGAGGATCTGCCACCTGTATATAAACCTATGATCTAATCTTTGGTAAATTTAATTGATTGCTCAATAAATTCTTTAGATTGATTTTTATTATTTTATTTTATTATTCTGCAAAATTTTTTAACCTTTTAAACGGCTATGAATAATGTTTTTCAATTTATAAATACTCTCAAATTTCATGATTTTAAATCATTCAAAATATTTTTATCCTCTAAAAAAAACGTTTATGAGAAAGTTGTTTCTAAAATAATGTTGCATTTGCAACAAACTCTTGTTGTTTACTTATGATTTCCCTTATAGAAATGAAATTTACTATGATTATATTAATGTTTTTGTTGATTCCAGAAAATGGATGAAACAAAATCGAAGGAACAAATTCGAGAAATTTGTATTCCAGATAGTGGAACAACACACACTATTCTGAGACATAAGAAATGTTTCTCTCATATAAAACCAAAAATAAAATATCAGGCCCGACGGACCTGATTGAAGGAATTAGAAATGCTAACTTTATGTTGCCTTATAGAACTAAGTTTTCCATAGATAATACGTTATATTCTCCAAATTCAAAAAGAAATATGTTGAGTTTCAAAGACATATATCTTCAAAGATATGATACCTAGTCTGCGACTGAGGATGGACAAAAGTATCTGTATATAGTTTCCGATAAATCCCGAAAAAGAATTATATTGGAAAAAATTCCACAAATTTCTTTGGGGTTGCACCCCACATAATCAAATGCAATAGAATCTCATCTTGTGATTAAGAGAAATTCAGATAATTTCTCCTTATGGCATGATCGCCTTGGTCACCCAGGCACACGATGATGCGAAAGATCATTGAGAATTCACACGGTTATTAGTTGAAAATTCAAGAGATATATCATGGGAGTAAAATGACATGCGAAGCATGCTCTCTTGGAAAATTAATCATAAGACCTTCACCAGCCAAAATTGATAAAGAATCACAAAAGTTCCTTAAAAGAATTCACGGAGATATTTGTGGACGAATACATCCACCATGTGGACCATTCCACTATTTTATGGTGTTGATTCACGCATCTAGTGGATGGACACACGTTTGTCTATTATCATCTCGGAATATGGCATTTGCGAGATTTCTAACTCAGATAATCAAACTGAAATCTCAGTTTTCTGACCATCTCATTTAAAGAATTAGATTAGACAACGCGGGTGAATACACTTCCCAAGTATTTAATGATTATTGTATGGTAACGGGAATTGAAATTGAACATTCAGTAGCGCATGTTCATACACAAAATTGTTTGACTAAATCATTAATTAAACGTATGCAATTAATTGAAAGACCGTTGATAATGAGATCAAAACTCCCAACAACTGTATGGGGACATGCTATCTTGCGTGTTGAAGCACTTATTCGGATAAGGCCAAGTGCATATATCACAATTATTTCCCATTACAATTAGCATTTGGCCGAGAACCAAATATCTCTCATTTAAGAATTTTTTGTTGTGCTGTATATGTGCCTATAGCACCACTACAACACACAAAGATAGGACCTTAAAGAAGGTTGGGAATATATGTTGGTTGTGATTCTCCATCAATTATACGGTACCTAATACTGCAGATAGGTGACGTCTTCACGGCACGATTTGCCGATTGTCATTTTGATGAAGAAGTATTCCCGTAACTAGGGGGAGAAAATAAACAAGTATGGAAGGATATAAAATGGTTTTTGCCAACTCTCTTACACCTTGATCATCCTACAAAACAGTCAGAACTAGAATTTCGACGAATTATGCATTTGCAGAGTATAACAAATCAGCTACCTTATGCATTTGCAGATACCAAAACAGTAACTAAGTCACATATACCCACTGCAAATGTCCCTGCTCGTATTGAGATATCAAGTGAACATAAACGAGCAGATGATACACGTGAGTCTTGAACACGCTTGAAACGTGGTAGACCCGTTGGTTATAAGGATAAAATCCTAGAAAACGAAAGGAAGCTGAAAAGCATAATGATCCCAAAATCAATGAAAATGTTTTGGAAGAATTGAATAATGAGTCTAATGACAATACAGAACATCATGAAGGAAATCATGAGATTTCCATAAACTACATTAATAATGGAAAGATATGTAATCGAGATGAAATAAATGTAGATGATGACGTTTTCTCATATCACGTGTCTAAGGAAATAAATGAGGAAAACGAAGATCCAGATCCCAAATCTGTATATGAATGTCAAAATAAACATGATTGGGTAAAATGGAAAGGTGCCATACCAGTCGAACTTGATTCACTTAATAAATGAAATGACTTCGGACCTATTGTGCCCACACCAAAAATGTGAGGCCAGTTGGATATAAATGGGTTTTCGTTCGAAAAAAGAAATTACGAGATACAAAGCTCACCTTGTTGCTCACAGATTTTCTCAAAGACCCGGGATTGATTATGAGGAAACATATTCCCCTGTTATGGATGCAATAACGTGTAGATTCTTAATGAGTCTAGCGGCTAACGAAAATCTAGAGATGCATCTCATGGATGTCGTTACAACATGTTTATATGGATCATTAGATACCAATCTCTATATGAGGATCCCAGATGGGTTTGAAATTCCAGAATCATTAAGATCCAAACCCAAAGAGTTGTGACCAATAAAGTTGCAAAGATCATTATATGGGCTTAAGCAATCTGGACGTATGTGGTATAATCGTCACAGTGAGCATTTAATGAAAGAAGGATATGTAAATGATCCTATATGCCCTTGTGTTTTCATCAAGAAAACAACATCCGGATTTGTGATTATTGCTGTGTATGTTGATGATCTAAACATATTGGAACTCAAGAAAAATACAAAAAACATCAAATTATCTAAAAGGGGAATTTGAGATGAAAGACCTCGGGCAAACAAAATATTGTCTTGGCCTACAAATTGAGCATTCTCAACAGGGTATATTTGTTCATCAATCCACATACACCCAACGAGTGTTAAAAAGATTCAACATGGATAAAACAACTCCTCTGAGTACCCCTATGGTCGTAAGGTCACTTAATGTTGAAAATGATCCCTTCCGACCACATGAGGAGCATGAAGAAATACTAGGTCCTGAAGTACCATATTTAAGTGCAATCAGAGCACTTATGTATCTTGTAAATTGTACTCGGCCTAATATTTCATTTGCTATTAATCTCTTAGCAAGATTTAGTTCGTCTCCTACGCGAAGACATTGAAATGGGATTAAACATGTCTTACGCTATCTTCAAGGGACTACTGATTTAGGATTATTCTATGCTAAGAATTCAAATAATCAAATGGTTGGTTTTGCAGATGCAGGATATTTATCAAATCTACATAAATCTCGATCACAAATATGATACGTTTTTACGATCGGAGGCACTGCTATATCATGGCGTTCGCAAAAGCAAACACTTGCGGCTACTTCTTCAAATCATGCTGAAATCATTGCACTTCATGAAGCAAGTATAGAATGTGTATGGTTAAGGTCAATAAGTCAACACATTCAATCAAGTAGTGGAATCGGCGTTAACACGGAGCCGACCATCTTATATGAAAACAATGCTGCATGTGTCGCTCAGACGAAGGAAGGATATATCAAAAGCGATAGAACCAAGCACATCCCTCCGAAGTTCTTCTCCCACACCCAAGAGCTAGAGAAGAATAAAGAAATTGAAGTAAAATATGTCCGATCATCTGATAATAGAACAAACCTCTTTACAAAGTCTCTTCCCACCTCTACATTCAACAAACATGTCCATAACATTGGCATGCACCGTCATCAAGACTTATAAGATGGCATCCTGACTATTCGAGGGGGAGATTCCGTGGTTGCATTCTTTTTCTCTACTATGGTTTTTTCCACTGGGTTTTCCTGGACATGTTTTTAACTAGGCAACAAAACATCTCAACGCAAACAAGCCATACTGACACTGATCTCCAAGGGGAGTGTTGTGAAAGTCATAAATGGTAGACATCAATGAAAGCTAACTCACATTATGTTTGTTATATAATTAACGTGGATTTCATTGTCATTGTGGCAAAGACAATAACTTACTACTTGTTACTTCTATATAAACGATTGAAATCGTTTATTGTAATAGGCATTCATAAATTATTTTCATTCACCAATTGAAGGATCATTAATCTCCTTCTCTCCCTTGTTTCTTTATTTTTATCAGTGTCTCCTTCCCACTCAGATATATTTTTTTTTGTCTTATCACATATTTATTATTTCGATAAAATTGTACTATTATTATGACAACAGTAACTTAGTCTCACGGTTATACCACCGGAGAGAGAGAGGAGGGNGGGGGGGGGGGGGGGGGGAGCAAAAAAATATAGAATTTGAGGTTGTCTTCAAACTTGAAGAATTAGAAAAGAGGCCAGAGAATTTTTGAGAGAGAGAGAGTCTCGGTTGGAATGAATTTCTTATAAAACTTATTTCAGAGAGTTTATGTTCAGCATTATGTGGATGAAACGGTAATTCATTACATTAGTATTTTTTTAGCTTATTGTGAATATTACTTGTCACACAGATTCAAAACTCTGAAACTTGCTTGCGATCAAAGAAACAACCAGAAGGAGTTTCTTGGTATGGAAGCAAAGCCAATGTCACTGGACTGGATGCTCCTTCTTCCACAGACAAAACTCCAGTCTTAAAATTCATGTCCGTCTTAACAAATCCAGGACAAACCGAGTTTATACGGAACTCGGGATGTTTCTTGGCCAGGACCCTCGTGTAACCGTTTAAACTGGCCTTGGAAACCACGTAACTGGACATAAATTTAGCCCAATTTTTCGTCTTCACCGTACCTTGACCTTCTTTGAAATCATTGAGAAGTTGGTTGATCACTTCGTCTATTCTTTCCTCCGTGAGATTCTCCGCGTCACTCAGGATGCCTTTTGCCCATTCGTTTAGTAAATTCTGGTTAAACAAGATTGTAGCGTAAATACCACATAGAAATTCTCTGCCAAAATAAAGAAAAAACATGTCAAAGCATTCTTGATTTATATTCTCTTATTACCTTTAGTTTACCCATGGAAGAAGATACATTGACGATTCTTGGAGAATCAGATAACTTCAAAAGGGGAATAAATGCCTCGCACATTCTCTTTGGTCCATAGTAGTTAATTTTGAAGCATTCTTCGGCTAGCTCATAAGTCTCTGTGATGATTTCATCCCACTTGAAACCCTCCTGCAAAGTCGGAAATAGCAAGAGAGATTTCGATTTAAAACAGCTTATTCGATATAATTATATCAGTAGGTGAGAAGTTGCATACTTTCCCTGCCCCAGCTCTTAGAGCATCAACATCAGTGATTATACCACCAACCCCTGCATTATTGACCTGCAACAGAAACAAAATACATGAAATCACTCAAAAATGATTTTCAAAGCTATTAGATTTAACACTACCAGTACCACAACTGTTATTCACCCTGTCTAATCGGAATAGATTATTCACAAAAAGGCACTAGTTTTCCAGAGTTAAAGGAGTTAGTAATCGTACCAAGATGTCGAGTTTTCCAAATTTGGTTTTCACAGAGTCAGCAAGAGATGTGATACTAACAGGATCAGAGACATCAAGCTGATGAAAGACAAGGCTTTGATCCGAAACTCCGAGCTCGTTCTTCAGTGTTTCAACAGCTTCAAGTCCCTTTTTCTCATCTCTAGATGTTAAAACAACTCTAATCCCCTTGCTTGCTAATTGTCTGCATATCTCCAATCCAATTCCTCTGTTTGCCCCACTAACTACGGCATATCTATGAAATCCATGAGAAAATCAAAACCCGAAAATCACATAAAATATAGTTGAAATTAGAAAAATTAGAGACATATACTTTGCTGTTTCCTCTGCCATTTTCACTCTTTTTTTCCTGGGGGTTTCAGACAAAACAGAGTTTCTAACAATGGGATATATGTTTATTCTTCTGAGCATGCAATAAAAAAAAACAAGGACATGTGGGAGCCAATAAAGCCACGTAGCTCAGAAATTGATGGGTTACTTTTGGATAATTCCGAATGAGTTCTTTCGAATTCTACAAGGAAGAAGATAAAGATTTGAGTGGTCCAAAACAAAACCCAACAAAATGACTTGTTCATAGGACAGTTAAACCAATGCTAATTGCTAAACCAGATGGAACCAGTCTGGTTCTCTGTGTATGAATGAATATTACACGTTATGCATTATATTCTAATCCAGCTAGGTGCAATTGTTTTTTCGGAGCTGCCGGAAAATATTTGATTCCGGTAAGGTCACCTACTCTGCTTATAACCTGTCATTACGTTATACAAAGAATTGTTCTTAGAGTTTGATATAATTGTAAAGGAACAATACTCTTTTCCAATCGCAATCAAAACAAGGATTTTACCTGTAAAGCTTTGATAAGATCTTGTCTTGAATGAGATGCGGATATGCAAATGCGTGCCCTACCTAGCATTAGAGGTGTTGCCGGGAAACCCACTACCGCGATTGCAACCTGTTCATAGTAGTTACTTGTGTTTAGTTTCTCTCTACTGCATGGAATCAAATCAGGTTTTAGAAAAACAAGAAACTTACGTTTTCTCGCAAGCATTCCCTTGAAAAGGCTGGAATTTTTGCTGGATTGTAAAGCATTATCGGCATGACTGGAGAATCATTGTCTCCAAGAACCTCAAATCCCATGTTCCGTAGCTCAGCCCTAAAGAAATTGCTGTTCTCTCGTATTCTTGCTAACTTTTGTGCGCCTTAATTAGCAAAAAATATATATTTAGAAAATATAGTTTCTCGAGTCAGCGAGAAAAATAATTAAAATGACAAGAGCATAAAAGTAACTAGAAGATACCTCTGTTTGAACTGTCCTCTCCAAGGATAACTTTTATGGCTGATATGATTTGTTGCGCGCAAGGAGTTGAAAGTGATGGTCCGTAGAGGTGAGCCGGGCAATGATACTTCAGATATTCAATGAGTTCCTACAGAAATCAAAACATATTTTTAAAAAATGCTTTTAAGTATCTTGAGAGGAGATAGCACAAGGTCTTATAGTGTATCAGCTCCTTTTTCTTACCTTCTACAATATGACAAGTTTAATTCGATATAACAAGTTGCATATGGACATTCAGATTCACCAACACAAAATAAATCAATCAAGTTAATATTCATATGGGATTGATTAAACCTTAGATCCCGCAATATATCCACCACAAGACCCAAAAGATTTGGTGAAAGTTCCCATCATTATGTCAACATCAGCAGGGTCTACTGCGAGAAGTTCGCAGACACCTCTTCCTGTATTTCCAATTGCTCCAATGCTATGAGCTTCATCCAAGTAAACATATGCCTATAGAACAAAATATGAATATTCAGTTTATAAAATTGAACAATCAAATTGGTTTAGAAGATTTGGATAACTTAGTCTCATGAGATGCATTTAACCTTGTACTTCTTGCATATCGAGATGATCTCGGGCAGTTGGCAAATTTCTCCTTCCATACTGTAAATACCTTCAATGATAACAATTATTTTCTTCCACGGGTCGTGTGTCTTGGGTTGTCCTTTAGCTATTTGTTCTCTCAGTACACTTTTCAAATGAGATGGCGCTGAGAAAGTAAATTAGAAGAGAATATTATAGAGCAAAAATTCTGCTGATCATCAAGTGAAGTTAGTATAGAAAGGTGTATAATAACAGGTGTGAGAAGATAAAATAAAAGAAGACACCCACAGATTTTTCCATGTCCATGAAGAATGAGGAGTGGCTTATTAACCCACTAGTATATTTAATTACCCCTATTGTCTAATATTTTAATATACGGGACATTGATTCGACAATGGCCGTATGATATGTACAATAAGTTTTTCTTGACAATTTTTTAAAATCTTAAGTTCGATCAGTCATCAACAATGGCTTAGTTTAAGGGTGTGGAACTAATGAACTACGACAAAAAAGCCAAAGACCGTTTGCAACAAGTCGTTCATGAGCTTATATAAACATAACTCGAAGTTCTCGAATTTATTGGAATCGTTTTTTGACAATGGCGTTGACCATCATTCCGCTAGTTTGTTCGGACAATAAAATTGTCGGAATACCTGGATTCTGAAACGATTGGATTCCTCGTTATGATCACTACAACATAATATGTTCATTTGTAAAAAAAAACGGTGTCGTTTGAATGAGAAATATTGGTCTAAAGTCGATGACTTGGAAAGCTTGATAATTTGGGTAAGTGTAAAAAATTAGCAAATTTACCATATTTTATACATGAGATTAAATTCCTTTTAGATAAATATAGAAAAGTGCAATTTTTGGAAAGAGAAAAAACTAACGGCACGACGATTATAATCGAGTAGAATTGTGTTGGTTTTTGTTAATGAGCCTTATTCTATTGTTAATTGTTTGCTTTTACAAAACCCCGTTTGTTTTGTTAATTTTTTTAAATAGTATATTTTTTACTATATTTAATTCTGGAAATTAATTTTTAATTAATTGTTGTATTTGTGTATGAAACAAATCTCAAACGCGTTTTATTACGCTTTGACGAATACTCTGTGTAGATTCGATGGGAACGCATTTTTAGCTGTTCTAAACGGCTTGATAGTGGTATCTAAATTGTGATTTAGTACCGTATTCAATAAGTTATTTCAGATTTTTTTATTAAATCGAATTTTTTAGTGAATCAATATTGATTTTAATCAATAATTATTGTCATCTTAATAATTTTTTTTTTTTGTGTGAAAAATTCGAGTTTGAAGTATGACTTATACGAACAACAAAAATATGGACACTGATCTGAACAATGAGATACTGCTCAATGATCAATCTACTGGCAATTTGGGAGGAAACGGAAATGGTAAATCGACATTCCATTTTGGGAGTGGTTTGCCACTAGTGTTCCTCAGTACTCATGAAATTGGGTTGTCTAGTGATGCTTATCATAGCGCCCAAATTTCGCCAGTGCCTGATGCTGTAAGCATATGACTGATACCATAAAAGTTCAACGAAACTAGTTTTAAAACATGGTAGCATAAGATGTTCTGACTACGTTAAAGCTTGAGAAGTACCTCAGAGATGGCAAGCCTTTGTTTCCTCATGGGAATACTAATGCTTTCACTCTCGCGACTGCTAATGCATGGAGACTTTTTTTGTGAAGGCCAGATTTAAAGCGGAGAGCAATGTCCCTCGAAGACTTGTTTGTCAGGTTGCACATTGTGGCCAGAAACCGATCGGTATATAGTGTTCAAATTAATAACCTAGTGCAAATTTTGCTTTGCACACGGGCATGGGTAAGGAGAAAAGAAAAAGATCCCCCCCCCATTCCCTCTGATAGCTTTCAGAAGCAACGGAAACCAAGAAATTCTTGGTGAAGCGTCACAAGTGTGACAAGGTGGGTCATAAATCCCACTCATGTCGGATAAGGGTGATCACCAAGATTTTTTTTTTTTTTTTTT
>OVAP01000260.1:0-13974 GCA_900406295.1 Aurinia saxatilis | reverse complement strand
TTTTTTTTTTTTTTTTTTTTTGATCCACATGGATACTTGTCTTTATATGACAATATATGTACTTAAATCGTTTGCTTGTATGTGTGCAAGTTTATTTTGGGTGACTACTCATTGTGTGCTACATCACTAAAGTTGGTCATCTAATTAACAACGTAAAACATATGAAAAGTGAGACACTACAAAAGCTTACAGTTGTGTTTGAAAATACGGATAGTGGCTCCAGAACCTCGGGCACCATTGACAATTGAACTATGGTTCAAAGAATCACTTATTATCAACCCTCCCTGTTTACAAAAAAAAAAAACGCTCTTAATTAGATTTTTTTATTTTTTACTAAAACCTATAGACCTTACAATGTGCATACATATTACCTTTCCAATTAAAACTGGAATGATTGCTAAATTTGTTGCATACCCCATGCCAAAGACAATACAAGAATGTTTTCCCACATATTTAGCAACATATTCCTCAAGTTCGACATGCACACAATTAGTACCTGCAACATAAACCACTAATTATGTTAAGTAATAATAGGGAGAAAAATGATTAAATACACGCAAAGATAATGTACCTGCATCAACACGAGAGCTACATGTACTTGCTGAAAATATCTTCAAAGACGCAATAACACGAGGTGTGCAATATTCATCGAAAGAACCAAATCCAAGATAATTGTAAGACCCTAGATTCAGGCATCTTTTGCTCTTCGTCGTCCGACTGCATGGAGTACAAAGTTTACCAAACAAGTCTCAAGAACAAGGCAATCGTAAAAATTCATCATCATTCTTGACATAATTGTTAAATATAAAAAGAAAAAAAAAATACACTCACTTTAGCCTCTTGTTCTTTTCACTCGAGTACCGGTCTACAACATCAAACCAGGCATCAGGTGCACTTGATATTGGACGTCCAAAACAATCCTTCACGATTGAGGAGTAAACAAAAAGTTAAATAGCAATGCGGAAAATGTCGACAAATTTAGTTTTAACATTGATTTTTTAAGTAAATAAAAATGCGTACGTAGTGAGACAAAACTCAATTTTAGTAATCACTAACAGATACCAAATTGTTACCACAATTGCTAACGGAAAAAAAAAGAAGAATTTTTTTTATATTTAAAAAAGAGTCAGATTTCTTAGTAATGATTTGGGATGAAAATTTAAAATTTGTGTGATATTTTTTTTTTTAATCATCGGGATAATTCTATTGAAAGTAACAAAATAATCGAACAATAAATCAAAATCATGAAAACTCTAGTATTTCGTTTAGATACTACTGAGCCAACCATGAAAATTCTTCTGATCTTGAAACCGTGAAAGTTCCACTTCCAACAGACTCTTGAATCTTTGAATCTTTTATATGTCAAGTCTCCTTAACTAGTATTTATAAGTTTTATCTCCAGAGTAATTAGTTAGAAAAGAGAGATAAGCCCCAAAGGAATCTGAGGGAAAGAACCCCAACTATAATCTCCAGAATAATTAGTTGGAGAAGAGAGACAAACCCCAACCAATCAGGAGAACCACACACCGCACGATCTAGCCGGAGAATATAACACCGGCGGAAGAAAAAGAAAGAAAGATAAAGTCTCTCACGTGGCAGCCAAAAGATGCTAACCACCAGAGAAGCGAGAAACAAAAGTTTGATAGCTATGTGATCATTTAATTTTAATTTTTTGGTATTATATCGTAAAATGTTATTTAAATTATAAATTTAATAAAATAAACTACAATACATGTCTTGTTTAGTTATTTTAACACAAACCACATCTATGTAATTTTACAAACTTTCAGACTGTCTAAAAAGACAAAAATTAGAAAAGTACAAATGAAGGGAATTTTAATAAATAAAAATTAAACATATCACTCCTTATTCTCTTGATGATCAGTATATATGGCCATATTCTTCATCTGGATTGTATACTGTCAAAAGTGGTACCTGGTTGGCCTCAACTTTTGCTCAGGTCATTCCCGAGACCGATCTTGAAGGAGTTGAAAGGGTTGCTCTTAAACAAAGGGTTTGAAAAATGAAAATGGAACCAAAGATCAGAATATTTTTGTGGAGATGTTTGTAAAATGTTCTTGCTGTAGCGACTTGTCTTAATGCCCGAGATATGTCTATTTCTGGACAATGTAAACTTTGTCGTGCCGCTCCTGAGACAGTTGTGCATGCATTGTTTGAATGTCCTAATGCAACAAGAATTTGGACTCTGTTTCAATCCCCTGTTTTATTCCCGCTGCAATCTGCATCTCTGATATCGTATATGCGGTATTATTTTGATTTGATGGAGGACACTACAGCTGCGGAGGAGGTTCAGAGAGGTATCCCTTGGATTCTTTGGCTCATTGGCGATCTCGGAATCAGTTTGTTTTTACACAGCATCAACGAGATGCATCAGCTTTACTTCAAGAAACTTTGGACGATGTACAACTCTGGTTAAAAGTTAATGAGACTACAACAGCTCGGCATAAGAACATCAATAGCTCATTAGTCAAAGTGAGATGCGCTGGACCCCTCTTCATTCAGGTCTTCTAAAATGTAATGTTCACGCTAACTGGAGATCAGATAAATGGCATGTTAGAGCAGCTTATATGATTTGGGATCATGTTAGTTCAGCTATTGCACACTCCCGCGACGCGTTTAATTGCTCACAAAATCGTGTTGCAGAATTACGATGCATAGGTTGGACGTTGCAGTGTCTTGGGGATCTATATTATAATTCCATTATTATTGCCTCTGATTGCTCTGCGGCCATGGAAGCTTTATCCAAACCTAATGCTTGGCCAAAGTACAGGTTTTTGCTTAACAGTATTATTTTGCTTATGGGAAACTTTAAGTATATTACTTTTGAGCTCACGCATCCTACTGCAAATATATTAGTTCGTGACATTGCAAAGAGTGTGCTCCGAGATAGTTGGTTTCAATCATTTGGCTTTGGGTGGTCCGGCGTGGCTACATGAAAGGATTCGGCAAGAGGCTTCAGTGATGACCTAGAAGTCTTTATAGTTAAGTATGTGGTCTGTTATGATTTCTTTTGTGTCTGGTTTTGTTCTCATACATTGTTTTAGTTACTATTTGCCTATTGGCTTTAGTGAAATCAGAAGTTTTTTTAAAAAAATTTTAGTAGTTAACCAAGTCATACTGACAGTGGTAAAAAATCTAGATTTAGTGATAACAATTTTATTTATTTATGTTTTGGCCAGTCGAAATAGTTTCAGGCTTTAAGTCTATCAGAAAATTCAGTGAATGAAGTATACTACTACATTCAATTATGACAGGCTCACTATAAACATATAAAGAATAATCCAGTTGTTCATAGTTCCCGGAAAATATTAGTCTAGGCTTCGAAGCCCGATCGTGTGTTACCTATTGAAGAAGTGTTTATAAAAATGCGAAAAATGTGATGAAGATGGACCTGAATCCGGTGATAAGCTCGTCTCATGTAGAAATCTTCGTACTCCGAGTAAAACGGCGCATAGCCGTCCTATTACCAAAAGTGCCAAAAATGAGGATACAATATAAATGGAACAGGATGAAGAATGAATGAATATGATGAAGAAAGTAGTAACATGGAGATTGTTGTTGAGGATGCCGCGGAAGAAATCACGGAGGCGGCCGAAACAGATTAGCAACCAGCAGCTCAAATACGTCGATACCATGGTGAAGTACATTCTCAAGGGAGAGGATTTTTTGGGAGGCTTAAGGTTTGACTTTTAAGATATATACATATCAAGATATATACATATCAAGAGCGGCCCGACAAAGTAAATTCTACGTTAGTGATTGTTCATTGACTCACGTTTTTGAGATAAATTCTTGGCCAACTAATAACTGAACTTACCCATTTTTAATGTCTTCAGATTAGGTTTGAGGTTTGCATTAAAGGAGTTCAACCACAAGGGTACTGATATTGTTATGGGGCCACGCGGAGGAACTCTGAAATTGGTGATATTTAATGTTTTGGTTATGTTTCTCCGTGTGGTGTAAGAAAAGTGGAGCAAAAAATAATCGATCCGTTTCTAAAACTATGCATGAAGCTTTCATTCTCGAATACTGTAACTATTGAAGTAATGTGTGTGTGTGAGAGCTAAACAATATACTCCATTCGTTTCTTAAAAAGTCTCGTTTTGACTCTTTGCACACAGATTAATAAAATATATTAAAAGTTCTGTTTTGCCCCTAAATAATAAGTTGTCTATTCATATTCTTCTTTGTTTTGAGGTTAAATTAGGTATTTAGTATTAAAAACTATATTGGAAAATAAAAACGACAGTCTTTGTAAAACAAAAAAATTAGTCTAAAACGACACTCTTTAAGAAATAGAGGAAGTATAAAACTTTGTTTGATATGTTTCTTTTTGGTTTTGGACTTTGTGTCTATGTTTTTCTTTATCTTTCCTTAATGTTGAAAAAGCAAAACAAGATAACTCCAACTAAAATGAACTTGGTCCAAAGCTTTGTGGAGAAGCAGAAGCACAAATGTCGTCATTACCCATGACATCTGTAGTTATGGAGGAACAATAAAAATGTGCAATAACTCTGAAAAAAATCCAAGCAGTCACAAGATTCACGACAAGGAGGGGACACAAAATAAAGATGAAGCGCGAGGAAATTGAACAGTAATGCATTTTATTAACCGTATCTTTTGGTAAGAAGTACATTACGGTTTTTAATCCAACTTGATGCAATTTTTCTCCTCTTCTTGCTTCCTCGGAGCCCCGGGGAAATATTTGATTCGCGTAAGGTCACCTACTTTACTTATAACCTGTCATAACAGATGGGGGATTAAAACCCACAGTGCCTTTATATATAGACTTATTTGAAAACCAGGCGATTCGGGTTTTGTACTACTGACTAAACGAGAAAGTGGGTGAACTCAATGCGAGATATACTATTACCTGTAGGGCTTTAATAAGATCGTCTCTTGAGTGAGATGCGGATATGCAAATACGAGCCCTGGCTAGCAGTAGAGGTGTAGCTGGGAAACACACGACCGCGACGGCAACCTGTTCATATGAGTATATTAATTTTGTTTTTATCTTGTGTGTAAGAGCAACCACATCATAGATGTCTTGTTTATAATTTTATTTTATTATTTATTTAAACATTGAATTTTTAAATTCCAGAACCAATGAAATAATGCCTAGTGGTATCATAATGTCTTTAGCTTGTGTCTCATATGTCCAGCGGAAAACATTTTAATTCCTTTTAAGAAGTCTATGAAGACCCTCCATCATTTAACCGATGGAGCTGGCCTAAGCAAATGAATATCGGATAAAAAGAGAGAGAGATTACGTTTTCTTGAAAACATTCTCTTGAGAAGGCAGGCATTTTGGCTATATTGTAAAGCATTATGGGCATGACTGGGGAATCATTGTCTCCAAGAACCTCAAACCCCATCTTTTGCAATTCAGCCCTGAAAAAGTTGCTGTTCTCCCTTATTCTTGCTAACTTTTGTGTCCCTGATCAGGATGCTAAAACAATTGAGACTATATATAACAAGTGGAGACTATAGAGTAAAAGAAACTATAGAAATACCTCTGTTTGAACCGTCCTCTCCAAGAATAACTTTTATGGACGATATGATTTGTTGTGCGGAAGGAGTTGAAATCGATGTTGCGTAAAGGTGAGCCGGGCAATGGTACTTCAAATATTGGATCAGGTCCTACACAATTCGGAAGAAATATATGCTATAAGCCTTTGGTAGAATTTGAGATGAAGTATACTATGTGCCTAAAGGTCTTAAGTGTATCAGCTCGTTTACAATAAAAGTTTTACTCATCTTTGACAAGGTTCATTGATTCATTATAAGATAACTTCAGAAAAAAATGCATAAGAAGAAAGTTACAACCATTTTTATCAAAAAAAAGGAAAAGAAAAAATGAATACAGGAAAACAAAGGTAATAGCTAACCTTGGATCCGGCAATAAAGCCACCAGAAGACCCGAAAGATTTTGAGAAAGTTCCCATCATTATGTCCACATCAGCAGTGTCAACTCCCAGAAGTTCACAAACGCCCCTTCCCGTTTTGCCAATTGCTCCAATGCTGTGAGCTTCATCCAAGTAAATATATGCCTGAAACGATCTTATCATCAGTGTTTAGCATGAAAGATAGTCTACCATGTTCCCTCACCTTATACTTTTTGCATACTGAGACGATGTCAGGCAGTTTGCAAATTTCCCCTTCCATGCTGTAAATACCCTCAACAACAACTATAATTTTCTTCGGTTGTCCCTCAACAATTTGTTCTTTTAGTACTCTTTCCAAATGAGCAGGTGCTGAGAAGCAATCAAGATGAAAATGTAAAAGGTAGGACACCCAGTTGATTGGATAAAAGCCTAGAAATCTGAAATGCTTACTGTTGTGTTGGAAAACGCGGATAGTGGCTCCGGAGGCTCGAGCACCATTGACAATTGAAGCATGGTTCAACGAATCGCTTATCAACAACCCTCCCTGTATACAAGGCAGCAAGAAACAAGGCTACTTAAACATAAGCGTTCATCACAAGGTTTAGCATCATGCATACAAACATACTTTTCCAATTAAGACAGGAATGATAACCGAGTTTGTTGCATAGCCCATCCCGAACACAATAGCAGCCTCCTTTCCGACATATTTAGCAACTTGTCCCTCAAGTTCTACATGCACAGAATTAGTTCCTGATGGCAGAAACAACGGATGTCAGGCAACTAAGATAAGAGAGTATTCGAGACCTAATACGCAAAGACAGTGTACCTGCATCAACACGGGAGCTACATGTACTTGCTGAAAACTTCTTCAAAGACTCAATCACACGAGGTGTGCAATATTCATCAGAGGAACCAAATCCAAGATAATTGTAGGACCCCAGATTAAGGCATCTTCTGCTCTTTGTTGTCCGCCTGCAACCAAAAAGTTGATGACTGATGAGTAAGTTTCAAATAAATATTAATGAACCTTTACATTTGTTTTCATATTCTCTTATGTAACAATATAAGTAGTGCCGGTCCAAGGTTAATTGATGCCTAAAACTTTTTGAAAAAATGATGCTCTTAATTAATGTTTGCTCTTTTAATAGTAAAAAAAGAATCCAATAGAATTTGAAATGTGATTAAATGTGATTAATTATCCGGAGAAATTAAGGAACAAAAAAAACAAAAAACGAGGAATGGATGGAGATGGAAAAAAAAAAAAGTGAAATTACATGTGATTCTGTCCAGGATAAAAAAAGAGCAAAAAAACACAAAAAGGAATAAAACTGTCATCGAACCTTTAACCAAGTAAACCAAATCACAAAAACACGACCAATAGACCTAAGGGATACAACAAGATTTTGATGCCCACAAATTATTATATTTTTAACTGTCTAAATTTTAGCCTTGGGCCGGACCTGAATATAAGCTATATAGCTCTCACTTAAAAAGAAAAAAAGCACAGCAAGAAAGACTCACTTGAGCGTTTTGTTGTTGTCATCAGAGTACCTCTCGACCACATCAACCCAAGCATCAGGTGCACTTGATAACGGACGTTGAAAACAATCCTTCACGTCACACATACAAAGTTACTAAAAATAACTAGCTAAAAGGAAACTAAAACAAAAAAATATAGCCATTAATTTATGCATGTAAACAACGTAGAAGAAACAAAAGTACCCCCATTCGATGGAAAACTCGTCTGAGTTGGAAATCATCATGCGAAGAGCAAATCGGCATGTATCCCTATACGAGCATTTAAAGTGAAATCAATCAGGAGTGAAAACGCAACATCAAAAAGACAAAAATAGAAACCTGGAGACTCTTGGTGCACCACCAATCAACGAAGATCCGGCGAGAGTAATCGCGAAGCTTGCCAAAGGCAAAGAGCAACCCATAGCTGAAGTAGGTCGATACAGCGATAAAGTAGGGGATCTTACCCATTGTTTCCAAGGAGTAGTACTAGTACCTCTCCTTAATTAATCTCACTATATATCTCTCGCTTCGAGAGTTTTTGTACAAATTTGAACCATATCTTTCGTGAACAAGAAGGTATCCGATCATTACACCACATATATTCTCTTCAGTTTGTTTCTCGTAACGTAGAGTTACTACTACAAGTTTTCATTACAACTGATATACGTATAACGTAGAGGTACTACTACATCTCTAATTTGGGTCAACATACATGAGAAAACTCTAAGTAAGCCATTTACTTTGAGCATGTTACTAATTGTATACTTTTGTATAGCCGTCTATATAGGTCATGTTCTTTTTTTATATCATCTATATAGGTTATGTTCAAAGCTTTTATTATTAAAGGTACGTATTAATGAATATGTTTTAAAGGGTTGATTTTTTAGTTTTTATTTTTTATTTTTTGGTCGAAAAAGTGGTGGTTTTATAAATCAAATGAGTGGGTGTTAAATATGTACCACACATTTAACTCAACCTCTACCTTCTTTCTAAAAACTCGACACCAGATATGTGGCTCCTCTCGCCGGCGACGGCGGCTTTCACACCGTCGTCGCCGGTCATCCTTTTTTTTACTTTGTTTTTCTGTTTTCTTCTTTCTCGGTCTGGGATTAGCTTCTGATCTATTCAAATCCGATTTTAGATCTGTCTGGTTCGGATCCTCATATCTCTGGGCTGAATGAGATAGATATACCTCTCCCTCAAGGATTTCCCGAGATAAATCTGACGAATTAGGTTTGAATTGATTGTGCCTGGTGCTGCATGTCCCCTCTGTTAAAATTTAAACCCATCACGGACTTAACTTCTCTTTGCATGCCTTCGATCTCACTTGTCGGAGCCGTCAGCCTCATCCGGAGTCCGATCCGGCTCCAATCTACTGCATTTGGTTGGAGTCATCCAGATGTCGCGAATTCTCTGCTTCTACATGTGATCAGTTCTATTCTTCATGTTTCTGGTTAGACTATGTCAGGGGTCCTCCTTCGCCCAAATCCCTTCTAATTTGTTTTCATCTAGCCTCCGAAAAGGTTTGAAGCACTTTGGAGCCGAAGTGTGGGTTTAATTTTCTCAAGGTAGCTCGCATTCACCAGAGTTTCATTGGTTCTCGGAATTTGATTTCAGGTTGTGTCAAGGTTGTTTAATTAGGAATGGGTTTGAATTTTCTCTTAGGGTACTGTAATATTCAACTTAGAAGCTTATCCTCTTTTGTCTTGGTTAAAACTCCCGTTTAAGGGCTTTATACTCCGAAATTGTTTCTACAACTTTTACTGCTGTTACCACCCTCTGTTCCCACCTCCTGTATTTTCTTTGCTTCTGATGTTTAATATATTGTCATTTAGAAGGAAAAAAAAAAATGTGTACCAATTTTAGTCTCAAATTCAATTATCCATTACCACTAAAACAAACAATTATGGATGAAGGTCATCAATGGTTAGATGATTACCATGTATGATGTATGATAATTATGGATGCTAGAATAGATAAGGGGCTTAACCCCATATACCCAATTTTTTTTACCATTAATCACCTATACCCAACTCCCTTCATTCCCCATAAAAAAATACAAAAAGTCTAGACTGCCCTCGTTATGTTTTATCATTCACTGTCTTACTCGGAAACAAACAAATGGATATCGCCGGAGAAACGATTTCTTTATCGTCATCTTCCATTTCGTCTACTCCGACTCGGCATCGTCTGCTCCAATTCCGTCTCCGGATCTTGCGTCGGAAGTGAAGCACGAGCACCTCGTCGACGATCGCTTCTTCCTGATCTGTATAGGCCAGGACTATGTGATCTGTATAGTCCAGGGAATGGTTTTTGGTGGACAATCGATCACGATCGTCGATGGTAGCACCGGAGATGGGAGGAGCGAGAAGTCCATGGAAGGAGAAGAGAAACCGATTCTTGCGCTGTGATTTGTGGATAATGTCGGTTCCATGGTTTTTCAGCACTTGCTTTGAAGGTTTGAGAGAAGAGACGCATCTGGATGGAGAATTGGAGATCAATTGATTATTGAGAGCTAGGTTTTATCAATCTCTTCCTCTTCTTCGACTCTGCATCTTCTTTCTTAACTCTTGTCTCCTCTGATTTGTTGTTGGTACTGTAAATAAATTGAGGGCGTGATTAATTAGATTTATGAGATGAGAGTTTCTAATATCATTGTTATTGTGCTGGTCCAGTTTCTAGTTTATAGTCTTGGTGCGACTTGAGCTATTCTGCCTCTATCCGTTCTGATACCACTATTGAAACTTGAGAGATGTAGCAGTTTTATAATGTTGATTGATTTATGTTTTCAGCTATTGAATGGGTAAAAGGCAAAGCTATGGAGGAAGTTCCCACCATCAAGAACACGTAAGTAGCCTTTGTTTTGTGTCTTATGTGTTATGGTATTATTTGACATTCGTGATTCTCAAAGTGTAGGATTCTCTTTGTAATGTATTGCAGAAATTAACCTAACATGTTGAATGTTGCGGGTGTGGTCAAAGATCGGCTCGTTGCTTTTTTGGACTATGTTCTAAGCTCTACAGGAGTATCTCCGCCGACCCTTTACGTATCACTCATCGAGGAGCTTCCTTTCCGTTTTGAGGTACTGATTCATGGGGTTTTGGTTATTAGGTCACCGTGATTTTGCATTCGAGTTCTATGTTTTTATGTTTTGGCAGTTTGTGTTGTGATTTTAGGTTTATTTGTTCTTTGATTCTTTTTGGAATCGAGCTTTAGAAGTTTGAGTTGTGAAATTCCTCTTTGATTTAGCATGCTTGTGGATTATTTGTACCTTAGGTTGGATTTATTGCACTAGAAAGTTAAAATTTGGTGATTGTAGAGCTTTACTAAATGTTTTAGCGTTGTAGTAGTTTACTGTTTTGAACGAGCTTGTAGGTTCAGTAGGTGAAATCTTTTGTTGTTATGTCAGGGATATGAAAGAGAGGTTAAAGAGGCTAAAGATACTGGCAATGAAGAACTTGAGAAAGAGTGTTTGATGCGGTTGTTGTGGGCTCTTGTTCATTCCCATCAAAACGATTAGCGATGTTGTTATTGTTGCATGATATTATAAGGCTTATAGATGATATTCCGAGGCTTTTTAGTTTAGTGATGTGATGATGATTACACAACATATAATACCACTTTTGTCTAGTTGTTAATATTTCCTTATAAAAGCCAAACAAGTCACCCATTCTTGTGATTGTTAAAATCGTATATTGTTCCAAATCAACATGAACTTTTACTCAATATTTGTAATTTTCTCTTGTAAACAGTGTGTGGAGAATATGCTAAGTGTCTTATAAAAGATTTATAAATATCCTAGAAAATGCTTATAAATATCTTAGAAAATGTTTATAAATACTTTATAAATACCTTATAATTATCTTATAAATGTCTTATAAATTATATTTCCAAACGTTTATAATTCGTTTATAATTATCTTATAAATATCTTATAAAAGGTTTTTAAATGGTTTATAAATACCTTATAAATATTTTAGAAATACATTAGAAGTCCCTTAATTATATATATCTAGAAATGTCTTAGAAACATTTCAGCTCGAGTTAAACACAAACGTTCTTAATAGTACCTTCATTATCTGCTAAAGCTAATAAAAATACACTATTTATTTACTTGCATAGGTCAAATTGTTACAACTAGATAATTATAGAACACACTAACAATAGAATATACAATATTATTTTATAAATGTGTTGTAATTAGTCAACACTTAATAATTTAGTACTGCTCTAGATCTATCACAAACAAAACAAAAAGTGAACCTTTTGCTATGCATTTTATTTGTATGTCAAGGACTTAGTCTTCGTTCGAGCTGCAGAAATCTATTGACCATCAATTTTCCGGTAGCATTCTTGGGAGTTTCCTTCGTATCACCGCCATGCTCTGTTTTCTTCCTCTTCAACTCACCCTTTACTTGCATTTCATGTACCAATGCTTCCCTGGAGAGTAAAAAATCCAGAACATTTCCTTTGGCATAGGTTTGATAGCTCAACTCAGGAAGACAACAACCTCTTCTCTACAGACTTATTCACAACTTCAGATTTCTTGTTGACGTTCTTCACATATGTCATAAAACTTATGGATCACAGACTAATACTGAAACTGAAATTATATCCCAACACTCGATACTAAATCCTACATAGTTAACCTCGTAATCGATATCCCAACAAGAACAAACCATCAAAACAGTCATTTCTATAATGACACATCCAATTGTATCATAAGCATTACCTTTATAGCCAAGAACAGAAGAAGCTCCAGCAACGAACCCACCAATGGCACCATTGAAAAAATCCCTCTTACCTCTATGATTTTGCAACAACTGTTCAACACCAATGAAAATACCTACAATAGCAGCAAAATTCAGTCCATGGCTTCCCATCATCTTCAATGTTCTGATAAGTCCAGGAAGAGCAATGTTTATTTCGACACGAGGAACATTGATCCATGTCACCACAACCGTTCCGTAAATAGTCCCAGCAGCAAAACGAGTGACAGAATGTCTTCATCATAGATCTTCCTCTTCCAAGTACCTCATTTCATCACCAGATGGATCCACGTTGCCTTCTAACAGATAAAAGGTTTAATCTTTTATGTCAAATTGGATCTAACAAAGAACATAAGAAACAAAAAATTTGAAGGAAAATATAACGCGACAGATAAATTAAATGCAAATCACACAAAAGTGTATCAAAATCCAAGTTTTAACGTTGATCAATTGGGTTTTGTAATTAACAATCAAACACTATCCGACATAAATAAAAGAGAAAAAAACAATAATAATTTAAAACATAGATTACAAGTACAGTGAAGAGATTCAGAATAGTTTACCTTTAGGATTCGAAGAGTGCTAAAGATGAAGAAAGTGAGAGACAAATGCAGCAAAGGAGCAACAAATGTTTGTTTCAATGTTCTTCGGGAGAAAGACAATAAGGCCGAAGAAAAGAGCACTCACGAGTAAAGAGCAAGAGCTCTCTTAATAACAAAGACGGCGTTATTATACTTTGTCATCAACCTCTTATCATCACTTTCCTCCGCTCACTTTGTCGATTTTCATCCTGAATAACAAAATCGAGCGTCTAGGACTTAAGCTTTAGAACCACCACCAATACACTAGGAAATCGAGAGAAAGAGAGAAGAAGACATCGAGAGAAAGAGAGAAGAAGATGAAATCGATTCGAATTGAATTACCGTAGATCCAGATGTAGATGTCGCCGGAGAGAGACGCGAAGAGTCGCCGGAGTTTGGAGTTAACGGCGAGGGAGAGAAGATATTTATTTTAAAAGAGGTATAATAGTATTAAAATAAAAATGGTTGGTTATATGTGGTTAATGGGTATATAAAGTTGAGTATATTTATCATTCTCTCAATAAATAATTCATTTTATCGTAGTAAAGATAACTGAATTTTTTTTGAAGACATATATATATATATATATATATATATTTAAATCCTTATTAATTGCACAAAATATTTTGTACAATAAAAAAGAGAAATTATCTAGAATATATATATATATATATATATATATAAAGTTACATTTTCTCTTTTGGTGAAGACATATCATCAACCAACTAAGCACACAAATAATTTATATGGTTAATTTCATTATTTATTGATTAAAATTTACCCTAAACATTAACTACTTATGTAACTAGCTACTATATGATGATTCAAGGAATTTGAAAAGACATTATTCCTATTATAAATTATTAAATACAACCTTACACAATTACAATTTTACGAAACAATAATATGATTAATAATTTATATTTTTCAAAATAATTTAGATTGTTTATTACTTAAAACTTTTTTTGATATTAACTACTATATGATATTAAACCTGATGATCAAATCATAAAACTAAAAACTCATACCATTAAATTTAATGAAATAATAAAGTAATTCGTTTTCACCAATATGTTAATCATATTATAATTTCATGAAACAATAACAGAATTAATAATTATTTCAAACTAATATATTTCATATTTCACTTTTATTACATAAAACTAAACACTCATACTATTAAAATTTCATAAAATAATAA
>OVAP01000259.1:0-42530 GCA_900406295.1 Aurinia saxatilis | reverse complement strand
TTGTGTTTATGCAGAGCGCCATATCTCATTCAGGGGAGTCGAAGGTTGGACATCATTGCTTCAGACCCTACGAGCGAATTCCACTCATTGGAAGAAGACTTTCTTTTTTGACAGTAGAGCGTGTCCGCTTTCGTAGGACCGGCTTCGAATCTTCTATCTGTTCAGACAATACGTTTGAAATTGTGAAGGCAAGGATGACTCTCATGGACATGATCCTCCAGGGGAAGACTGCTAGCGAGACTGGGGCACAGTCCGGAGTGTTGCAGGCTGGTCGTACGAGACCTGCAGCATGTTCTGGTAGCTCGTCGCGAGGACCGGCAAGTGAGGCTCCAAGAGTTGACAAAGGCAAGGGCGTTGCCATGGATGGCCCACGTAAGAGGACAAGGAAAGCGAAAGAGACTCCACCACCGGTAGTTGAGGAGGAGGTCCCACCCCAGGATGTTGTTCCTCCGGAGTTTTACAGGCGTGTTGTCCCCTCAGATTACCTCGCTCGCGTTGTTCGGTTTGGGGAGCCATTCGTTCCGATGGGGTCCCTTGAGCACCGAGACTTGTACATGGATGCATCCGCTGCTGGCATGGATGTGAGTTTCCATGGATTGTTTTTTGCTTAAGAATAACTTGTTGTTGTTTTGTTGTAGTTCATTGCCTATCAGAACGCACTAGTGAATGCCTACCAGGCTGATCTCCATGGGCCCGTGCGAAGTCTGATGAGCTTAGGAGGATCCAGAAGTCCCACGAAGACCAGCTGGCAGACCTAAAGGGGAAGTCTGCTAGCCATGATGAGGAGGTCATGCGTCTTACCGAAAAGGCAGAGAAAGAGGCGAAGCGGGCCCTCTGGCATAAGAAGAAATCGATGAAGGAAGCAGCCAAAGCTATGGCGCTCAAGTGTCAGGTGAAAGGGACCAATGAGAAGCTCCTTCACCATGTTTAGAGCAACCGCGCCAAGGTTGTTAGGCTTAAGGAGGAGTTTAGTAGTCTGATGTGTCTGCACCATCAGGTTAGTTGTTCATGTGTGCTAGTTATAATGTGTGTGACCTATTCTAACTTCTTTCTTGATTCTTATGATAGGCTGAGAACTCCTATCAGATGATCCTTACGCTGAGAGGCGCGGCCTTATCTATGTTTGAAGAGGTTGAGGCCGGCGTGGTAGCGAGTCAGATGGAGTACAAGGATTCTGATGATGAGTACAATGCCTTTGTGGATGAGATCACTGAGGATCTGTCCAGGATGTGCTTGTTGGATGCGAGTGTGTTTGCTGAGGAGCCATTCTTGGTTGATGTCACGGTCCTTGTTCGCGATCCGATAGAGGAGGACGAGTAGGTCGCCGGGGACCGCTTTCGTCTAGTTCTTTTTCTGTTTTAAGACTTGGCATATGTTTGCCCTTTTGAACCTTGTGTCGGTTGAGTGTGGGAACTCGCTTTGTAATGCCTAGATGGCTTGACTCGTTGCGGGGCCCGTAGGCCGTTGAATGCTTTGAACTTGGTAGTTCGTTTCATGCATGATGTTTTGTTGTGACTCGTAGCATATGTCTGCTGCATTCGAGCAGTGATATCTTGATGAGTGGGTCAATCAACAGTATGATGGGTGGCCCAACAAATGTTTGTTTAAGGGTCAAGTTTATCGATCTCATCTCCGAGCCTATATTATCATGCTTGCTCTTTATGTGTTAGAGATTTTGCCCATGAGATGTATATGACCAGCATCATAGCTGGGTTTTAATGGGTCACTTAGGTGATCATAGCGATCAGGCTTTTTGTGGAGAAAGTTTAAACTGAATAATATCCCTAATTGTGACGATACATCAAGGATGTGCCCATGGGATGTCGATGACCAGCGTTGAGTTGCTGGGTTTTTAAAGACAAACTATTTCTTTCACACCCCACTCTATCTAGTGGGACCGCTTCCGACAATAGTTGTTGCGCATTTTACCATAGTGATGGTGTTCATGACCCGAGTATATACATTGTTGTGGCCAGCAACAATGGGCGCGATTTTATACGCTTGAAGGTTTGGTAACCTTCATTCGCGAACTGTGGCAAGGTCGTTAGCTCAATGCTTATGTCGACAATGGTTTGCATTTTAAGAGCTCTTGTGTGGGCCCATGTCGACGCAGCTTGATCACCACGAAACAGTCCTGAAACCCTACTGCTCCCCGTCGGGAATAAGTTGACAGCATGACTTGAAACCACGTGATCGTAACAGTATGCTTTGTAAGGCATGGATGATTTGTTGGGAGAACGGTGGTAGGACCCGAATATTCAAGTAAGAATGAAAGTAATGCGGAGGGTTCCAACCTAAGTCTAGTCATTGCGAAGTATTACCTAGATAGAATGTGGTGTGTGAACATGGTCGAAGATAGGTTTAGTGCTATTAGACTGTTGGTGTGGCCCACTGGATGTGTGCTAATGAAAGTTTTCGTAAGCCACAAAAATTGAGTGAGAGTATACGAGTATACTACCCCACTCCCCCCCCCTTTTTAGAGGAGGGGCCAACTGCATTCGTCGTGTGGACGAGCTGCCTACGTACCCAGGAAGGGGATCAAGTCGGCTCGTAGTTCAATTCCGCCGCTTAGTGGAGATTAAGCGTGGGACCAATATTGAATATCGGTGATGTGAGCCTCAGACGCGCTGGATGAGGTGGATTGTTCATCTGTCCTCAGCTTCTTGGGCTGCCTCTCGTCCTCACTGCTTTGTGTTGGCTAACGAAGCTTGTGTTCTGTCAGAAGGCAGAAGCGAGATTCTCTCTGGCTACCCCACAAGGTCTTGACCCCTAATAGAGTTGGGAACTTTACGCACATGTGGTATGTTGAAGGGACGGCCCGCATCGAACTTAGCCATGGAGTTCCCAGGATGACATTGTAGATAGCTGGATGGTCCACTACCGAGAATCTGACGATCTTTCTCACTCCACCAGCCTGAACTGCTAGGTTGATTGTGCATATGGTCATGGTGGTTTCTCCTGAGAATCCAGTGAGCGGTTTTGGAGCAATGATGATGTCGGAAGGATCGACCTTCATGCGGCGTAGGATCTCCCTGAAGATGACATCCACCGAGCTACATGTATCAATCAAGACTTTAGACATGTCGAAATCGTTCACCACCAGTTTTATGACAAGAGGGTCATTGTGAGGTTGATCAATTCCTCTTGCATCCCTTTAGGAGAAAGAAATTATGCATTATGGATAGTTGGGCCCGCTGGACGTCGATGGTGCTGTGACTGTCTTGCGCTGGAACGCCTTAATGGAGGAGACGGTATCCATGCAAAATTATGAGCCGCCCCCGTTTTGTTAATCTCCATCTGGTCGGTCCCGCTTGTTCTGTTCCTCCACTTGAGGTTGCTTGATGGGTTGATCCTCACGCTTCTCTTGAAGAAAATCCTTGAGGCCGATTCCATCGCCAAGTTCCCCTGCAAGTAGTTTAGCGGTTAGCCGTGCACCTAGAGTCCTGTAAATCTGCGTTGAATGTCTGTAGGCCTGGTGAATTTCGCAGAACGCGCTTTCGTCGAAGCCGTGTTGACTCCTTGGCCTGCCTTCAAAGCATCCTCGTCCACGACCGAAGCCTCTGCCACCACGTCTGCCAGTGTTCCTTGTTGTTGCTCGAGCAGTCGTGTCTCCATCATCCACCAGGTAGTTGTGGGCTCCGGGTCCCTCATGGCGGATGTACTTGGATGATTGGGTCGGCTTCCTTGTGCTCATTTGGGTTACAGATGATGTCTGAGTGCTGCGTGGGGTCCGTGCTGGTGCATGCATTGCGCGAAAGACTTGGATCTCTTCCTCGTTGACAATGAAGCTGTTGGCGAGATGCAGGGCGTCCTAGATGGTTGGCGGTTCGTGCGTAGCTAGCTCATTGCGGAATTCTGATTCATACCATAGTCCCTTCTTGAGGGCTCGCAGAGCTGCATGGTCGCTCATTCGTGCAACCTGTGAGATAAGCTTCTTGAACTTAGTGATGAATGAGCGGAGAGACTCCGTGGGTCCCTGTGAAATAGACCATAAATCAGCATAAGTAGTTTCTCGTCCCATGAAAATCGAATATTGCTTGAGGAACAAGGTCGTTAGCTCATGGAAGTTGCTAATTGAGTTAGATGGTAGCTTGGAAAACCACAGTTGTACGGATCCTTTGAGATTCTCGACGAACAAGAGACATAAACCTGCATCTTCATGTTCTTTAGGGAACCTTGCCCGGTTCATAGCAATTTGGAACGACGTCAGATGTTCCCTTGAGTTTGTGGTCCCATCATAGTTAGGGATTTTACTGATCTTTCCAGGGTCAGAGATCCGGCCCCTGGTGATGTGCGGTGTGAAAGGTGTATTCCTGGATTCGGCCAGCACTCTGTCGATCTCGGGTGCCTAACGAGTTGCCTTGTGAATCTGGATCCGCACCTAATGGATTGTAGCTTCAGTCTTCCGCATCGCTGCTCTGAGTTGAAGGATCTTGGCTTTGTTGATGCCGAGCTGGTCATCATCAGAGTATTCCTCAACGTTGAATTCATCAGCGAACCGTCGATTGTTGAATTTCAGCCTGGGTTGCTCGGTGATCTCTGGCATATGGGTCCGAGCAATTGATGGTGGCCCGCGTTCGTGATCGCGACCGTTGTAAAGCTCCTTGTTCGTCTCGTTGGTGAGATCAACGATTCTTTCAGGCCCTTGAAGGTGGGTGTTGTGGGTCCCAGAAATTCCTTGAGTCTTTTGTTTGGGATCGACAGGTGTAGGTTGCAAGAAGAGCCTTCGCATGGATTTTCCTGACTAGAACTAAGCAGTTAACTCTTCCAGTCGGGTGGAGATTACATGGTTGAGTTTGTCTTGCTTGGCAGAGCGCTCAAGCAAATCCGTGAGCAAGGTATTAACCATGTTACGGTCAGTTGGTCCTGCAGTTTTGGCGGTCGCGTCAAGCCTACTGTCTGATGGGGTCTGTTGAGGATCTTTCGGGTTGATGATGTTGTTGTTGTCATCGTTGACGAGTGGGGCCCTGACAGATCCGTCGGGATTGAGCTGTTGTGCCGCAGGGGTCACCAGGAGCCTTGGTTGTTGAGTTGTATCCTTAGCTTGAACCATGTCTTCGGGTTAGAGCGATTCTTCATGTGGAGAAGTCGATGAGATCCCCACAGTCGGCGCCAAATTGTGTGGGCAATAATTCACACACAACCAAAAACTTGTCAAACGGATCTTTTAATGGATCGTCGACTATCTATTGTGAGTCGCTCAGAAAGTTAAGGCAAAAGACAAAGAACAAGATAAGAAAAGTGGGGTCGCTTTATTGATAGCAAAGAGAATTCTCGAATACAAGCTGTTAAGACTTAGGCTATTCGAGAGAGAAGAAGATGATATAAGACCTACGACCTTAAATTATATATACTCTAACTAAACCGCATTTGGGCTCAAGCTCTTTCGTGGGCCACCTTCCATTTCCTGAAGATATGCTTCCATTCCTCTAACAGTCTTCTGGATAGTTTCATTTCTCCTTAATTACTCCGATGATTGTATTCTCGAACCTTCTTGCTTGACAGCGCTCGGAACAGACCTTAGGGCTTTGTCTTGATGGAAGATAGAAATGGGCCCATGGAATTAAGTTAGGTATTTGGCTAGTTATAAGTCTTTTTGGGCCCACGAGATTGTTGAGATAATCTCGTGAGTCGTATGTGTTCTGATGATCACCTCGTTAAAAACCTTAAAAAAAGAAACAACATGGGAAAAACCTTACCAAGGGAAAAAGAGTGTGATCATGATGATCGTTTGATTAAATGTTCATCGTGGTTCCTTAGCTCGCGATGGAACTAAGAAATGTGCACGGACCCACGAGACGCAATGTTGCTAGGCGAGCCAAATTGGCTCGCGGACTGGGATGTGAACAATCTTGCGGGTCATACTTGATACTTAGCTCGCGGACTGAAATGTGAGAAATGTCGCGGGGCATGCCTCAGATTTAGCCCGCAGACGTCGAAGAGAGACTTATCTCGCGGGCCACGATACGGACGTATCCCGTGGGCCGTGACATCGAGCTCGCCCCGCAGGTCATAGCAAGAATGTAGCCCGCTTGCCATGACAAGGATGTAGCCCACGGGCCACGGCAAGAATGTAGCATGCGGGTTGTGTCATCAAGCTCGTCCTGCGGGCCATTGTAATTGCGTAACCCGCGGGCTATGACGCCGAGCTCGTCCCGCGGGCCATGGTAAGGGTGTAGGCCGCGGGCTATGTCGTTGAGTTCATCCCGTGGGGCTCGGTACGGATGTGCCCACGGGTGAAGGTTATAGACTTGTCCCGCGGGACGTGGTTCAGACTTGGCCCGCGGATGATTGTCTCAATGTCTTCGTTCGATCCTTTGCGGGTCCATTTCATGTCCGGACGTTCAATTGATCATCGAGAGATCAAACTGGCTTGTCTAAGGTCATTCGGGATCCGTAATGAGATTTAGCTAGCACATTGCTTGGTGAAGTCTATCGGGACCCACTTGAGCCTTAGCTAGCACATTGCTTGGTGAGGTTTTCACCGAGACCCACCAATCAAATGTCCATAGAGTAAGCTTGATAGCTCGTCGTGAGAGTTTATAAAAGGTCTGGCCCACGGAACAAGCCAAGAGATTTGCATGGCCCGTGGGGTAGTCCATGACCGTGGTCCGCGGGCCATGTTGATCGTGTAGCCCGCGGGACGTTCGTGTGAGCTTGTCCGTGGGCCACGTTCGTTACTTGGCTCGTAGGACAAGCTTAAGAGCTTTCTCCGCGGGCCAAGTTCGATTCATGTCTTGTTATATGCATTGTCGGTCGTGGGACCCTCGGTGATCCATGCTTGACTGTGTCATTACCAATTGATAGTCCATGACTGTAATGCTTGATGGTGTGGATATATGACCAGCTCGTGGGCCGTAGTAGTATTTTTTGGCAAACACTTAGCCATTTTATGCTTTCAATCTTCGGGGGTGGAATCCGACCCCCCACAGAGGGTTTTCCTTCTGATATTTGTTTCTGGATGAAGATTCGTGGTATCCCACAAATCTAATACGGTCATGAGATTTTGTGGGCTATTGGCAGATATTTAGGGTATGCTTCTGTGGTGGACGTGAAGACAGCTTGTGTCAGGGTCGTTCTTAAAGGGTTTAAGCCTCTAGCTTTCCATACGGTGGTGTCATTTGACATGGGGGTGAGATCGAAGAGGTGACAGTGTCGCTGGACTATGCCAAACTGTCGAATTATTGTAAACATTGTCAATTAAAGTCTCATTTGGTGATTGATTGCCCTGCCTTGGGTAAACAAGTAGCGAGTTCTGGAGCTCTTCCGACATCTTAGATTCAGGATAGTGGGTGCAGAAAGAGGAGGTCCAGTGGGAGACACAACGCAAGCGTTCTGGAAAACGATCGTTTCAGTCTCCTGAGACAGGAAGTAAGGGGTCGGCAATGTATGGACGAGAACAAAATGTACAAGATGGTGCTCATAATAGAAGAGATAACCAAGGTGGCGTGGTCATCAACGAACCAACGGGGGAACAGAGAGAAGGTGCTATGGAGGTCATGTAACTGGTGGTCCACGGGTTGTGGATGGAGGTCATGTTTTGGTGGGCAGACATGATGGTGCAGATGAACCAGGTATAAGGGAGATAACGAGAGACAAAGCCTCACATGTGGAGACTGAGGAGGATTTGCTTGGTGAGGAAGGAGAACTCCTTGACTATGCAAAATTCCATCCCGGTGATATGAATCTCGAGGACTGTCTCAATGGAGATTACCGGCTAAAGGATCCGGATATTACAACAGGTAAGCTGAATTTACTCGTGGCTTTATCTAGTGATTTGGAGGCTTTAAATAAGACTACTAAGGAAATTGTTGTTACTACACTACCAGTTTCAACGGGTAAAAGTACTAGGAAGGATATGGGCTTGTTGGGTACTAGTATCAAGAAACGCCTGCTTAATAATTTAGTTTCTCTTGGGAAGAAACTGAATTCGGTTACTCTGGGTCATACTCAGGTGAAGGGGACTAGGCCTACGATGGCGAGGACTACGAAGATGGTCAAGAATACAAAGACGGGGATGGTGGCGCTCCCAAAACCACCGGGTAAAACGTGAAGCTTTGGTTATATGGAGAAATTTAAATTTCACTTTGGTTATAATAATTTGTATACGGTTAATCCCGTTGGTGCAAGTGGTGGGCTAGCACTTTTTTATAATGATGAAATAAAATTAGAAATTTTATTTTCAAATAACCGTCTTATTGATACTTGTTTTGTGGTTGATGGGAACAAAGTGTTTACCTCCTTTGTATATGGGGATCCTGTAATTAAACAGAGGGCAAAGGTATGGGATAAATTATAGGAACTAAGTTTTAACATATTGGATCCATGGTTGATGCTTGGTCATTTTAATGAAATCAAAAACAGGTGGTAAGTTACAATCGGCACGGTCTTTTATTTTTTTAACAACATGATAAATCATTGTGGAGTGTTGGATTTTCAATGTTATGGAAACTTATTATCATGGAGGGGTAAGCGGACTAAACAAAAGAATGGGATTCGTAGTATGCAAACAATCCGATGTCGATTAGACCGTGCTTTGGGTAGCGAGGAATGGCATTGTCTGTTTTCAGCATCTACAGTTAAATATTTAAAAATGATTGGATCAGATCACCGACCAATATTGGGTGTCTTTAATTCTCGCGTTATACCAAGAAAGACTTCCTTCAGATTTGATAAACGTTGGGCAGAGAAGGATTACAAGAGGCTATTACCATGGGATGGAATAGAACGAGGAATTTTCGGACAACGAACTTTGTAGAAAAAATAAAGAATTGTCGAAATTCGTTTTCCTGGTGGAGAAAGAATAATGTTCTCCAAGGTCAGGCTAGTATTACAATGTTCAAAGACGCTTTGGAAGAAGCTAAATTAGATGATACAGTTACTCAGGAAGTGATTGGGGATATTACGATCAAACTACAGGAAGCCTATAAGGAGGAGAAAATATATTGGAAACAGAAAAGTCGTAATCTTTGGTTAAAAGAGGGGGACAAAAACACAAAAAAAATCATGCCACTACAAAGCAAAGACGGGCTCGAAAATCGGGTTACAGGTTTGTTCGATATTAATGGGGTATGGCATTCTACATATTCAGGAATGGAAAAAAGGGCTACAGAGTACTTTCGGGGATTATTTATCTCATGTGCTTCAGATAATTCCTACGAGTTGCTCCAATCAATTAGCCCTAGAGTGTCAGAGGATATGAATAGGAATATTTTGCAGGATATTACGGAAGAGGAATTCCTGAAAGCATTACTTGCTATGCATCCAGAGAAATCTCCAGGGCCAGATGGGATGACAACACTTTTTTACCAAAAGTTTTGGCCATCCATTAAACAAGAGGTGGTGTGTTTGGTCCAAGGGTTTTTTAAAACGGGAGTCTTCGACCAAAGACTAAATGCGACTAATATTTGTTTGATACTGAAACAGGATCAACCGAAAGGCATGGGGGATTTTAGGCCGATAAGCCTGTGTAATGTGAGTTACAAAATTATTTCAAAGGTTTTATGTTTAAGGTTGAAGAAAATCTTGTCCCTCCTGGTGTCGGAGACTCAGTTGGCTTTTGTCTCAGGTCACTTGATTATTGATAATATCCTAATAGCGCAGGAAATGTTTCATGGGCTTCGTACAAATCAGGCTTGTTCGAAGGAATTTATGGCTATTAAAACGGATATGAGTAAGGGCTTATGATCGAATTGAATGAGATTTTTTGGAAGCAGTGCTTGGACGGTTAGGGTTTAACGCCCAATGTGTGTCCCGAATTATGTGGTGTGTGAGGTCCGTGTCTTTGTAGGTGTTACTTAATGGAGATCCAAAAGGATCGATAATGCCAAAACGGGGTTTGCGACAAGGAGATCCTTTGTCTCCGTATTTGTTTATCTTATGTACGGAAGCTTTGATTGCTAATTTACAGCAACATGAACTGGAGAAGTCGTAAACAGGACTCAAAATAGCACGGGCTAGTCCAGCTATCTCTCATCTACTTTTTGCAGATGATAGTTTATTCTTTTGTAAGGCGTCACATAAACAATGTACTGGTATCCTGGAAATTTTAGGGGCGTATGAACGAGCATCTGGACAAGTCATAAACTATGATAAGTCCTCGTAATGTTTGGCCATAAGGTTCCGGAGGAGGTGCGTCGGTCCATGAAAGTATTGTTGGGCATTCACAAAGAAGGAGAGATGGGGAATTATCTCGGTATTCCGGAGAGCCTGGGGGGATGAAAAGCAAAAATATTTGGTTTTGTGAAAGAGAAACTCCAGGGAAGAGTGAATGGATGGTCTTCCCAATTATTATCTACGTGCGGCAAAGAGGTTATGATAAAATCAGTTGCCTTTGCTCTGCCTAATCATGTAATGTCATGCTTTAAACTTCAACAGAAGTTAACTTCACAGTTAAACAGCGCTATTTCAAATTTTCTGGTGGAATTCCGGTGGAACCTCTCGAGGTATCCACTGGAATGCATAGGACAAATTATGTCTATCTAAAAACAAAATTTATTTCAATTCTTTGGAATCTTTCAATCTTGCTCTTTTGGCAAAACAGTTATGGCGTCTCCAGCAATTTCCAGGGTCTTTAGTGGCGCGTATTATGAAGGGACGATATTTTAGAAATATGAGTCCCCTTTACACATCGAGAGGTCATTCTCCTTCTTATGGTTGGAGTAGTCTTTTCTCAGCTCAGGACATTTTACTTCATGGGATAAGATACCGGGTGGGTGAAGGGCGTCAAATCTCGGTCTGGGAGGATCTTTGGATTCCGGATGAAGACACGCGTCCGGCCCGGGGTCCAGGTGGAGACTTTTACCCAGATCTGATGGTCAACCAATTACGTACGCATGATGGTGGGAACTGGAATGTCCCGCTGCTGAATCAGTTGATGGAACCTACTGATGTCCTTTTAATCAGAGGAATAATGCTTCGTCCGCAAATAAGCGAGGATAGACCTCTATGGCATTTCACAAAATCTGTCAATTATACAATGAAATCAGGCTACTGGTTAGCCCAGAAGCTTGGTACAAAGGAAGACAACCCAGTAATTAAAGAGTTGAGTATTACGGTTTTACAGGCAAATGTCTGGACGCTTAAATGTTCGGCTAAGATTAAACATTTTATGTGGCAGCTAGTGTCTGTGTCTCCGACTGTTTTATCCAGATTAAGGGAATGAGGCGTACATGTGGATACATGGTGTCCACGTTGTGGACGGGCGGAAAAGTGACGCCTGAGAATGCTTTCCGAGTGAATCAGTGTACGCGAATATAGATTATTTATTTTAGCGGATTCCTGACCCTATGGAGGGGACTGAGGTATGGTTAGATAATAAGGATAGTTATCCCTGGCTGCTCTGGTTCATTTGGAAATCAAAGAATAATAAGTTCTTTTGTGGCTCTGAATTTGATTCGTCAGATATTTTACTTCTCGCTGAACGTGAGTGTTTGGCGTGGGAAGAGGCCCAATTCAATGATAGCTCCGTCCAGTTAGGGGTTTTGGAGGAGGCTTCCCAACAGACGGATTTATATTGTCAATTTGACGGCTCTTGGAAGTCCTTAGATTCCACCTCGGGTTTGGGATGGGTATATGGACAGGGTGATCAAATCATTCTTCTTGGTGGTAGTGGCACCCGATGCAGCCTTTCCCCGATACACGCAGAATTGGAGGCGCTACTTTTGGCAATGCAGATACTCGTGGAGCATGATTTACCCAGATCCAGCTTTCAGACAGACTGCTTGGAGTTACTAGGCATTATCCAATCACCACAAGATTGGCCAGTTTTCGATACACTGTTGGATGCTTTCAGCGAGCTTAAAGGACGGTTCTCTTCCTTCTCCTCGACGCATATCCGACGGACAACAAACACGAAAGTGGATTGTCTAGCATGTTTGGCACGCAATAAATCAGTAGAATTTGACTATATAAACAATTGTCCACCTTTGTGGTCACCCATTTTCTTTGGATTATTATGATTTATTAATGTGTGGTTGTTAAAAAAAAAATCAATTAATTGCTACATATGCATCATTCCATACTGAAATAGAGAAATCTGAAGCCACTTTTTGATCAATCCATTTATAACTAGAGATTATACCGAGATAATATTTCACAAACCACAACATAAACAATATTTCAAATAGGATTCATCGGGTTTGTTTTCCTATAATGTCGGCCTTTGAAGATCTTCATTATCGTATGTAAATTCACTCGGAACTGTATTATGTTCAAAAGTAATTTTTGGCAATTTTAAGATTTGAAGCGCTGGCGGTACTCAAATAAAGGAGATCCCAAGATAAGGCATGATTAACTATTTCTGCAATTTTAAGGTTTTGTAAGATAAAATATTAATTTTTGTTAAATAAATGAACTTCCATACATGTGTTTAAAAGTTGTTATAATAGGCTTCCCAATATATCATTGATCTTTTTCTTAACTCTCTCGGTGAGCTAACCAAAACCTTGTTTTCATCATCTATATTTTGAATTTTGTAAAATACCAAATTACCTTCTCATGGTACATATTTTTGAATTGAATATCACTTGTAACATAAACGGAAGTGGAATTTGCTCCCAAAAAAAAAAAAATTTGCTAAAACAAATTTAAAAGGAAGTGGATGAATTTATATTTCTTTTTCTCCTAAGATACATGCCTTCTAATTTTCTAATGGACTAGAAACTTTGACACTAATATATTATTAGATTAGACTGATATGCATATATATAGGAATTATACCAATAAATAATTATCAAAATTTTATTTGGATGATCTTTTTTTGAGTTTATATGATAATTTTGTTTACCAAGTTTTAATTTTTGTGTATCGGTAGATTGTGACTGGCAAAAAGAGATTTTTTTTTCCCTTTGCCTAACCAAACATTAATATTTCAAATAAAATATTCCAGATTGGTAAGCCAAACTAGAGAAATAGTGTGTACATAGCCAAATTCAAAAGAACGAACACGCGTCAAATGTGCCAAACTATCTGCTTGAAGATTGTTGTGGCGTCGAATGTGGTGTAAGGAGAAGACTGGGATCAACCTGTGAAAAGTCTTGAAATCATCGAGCATGATGTCCTAAGCTGGCCAGTCATCTAGGTTTTGGACTATCTTCACAAACTCCGAACAATCAGTCCAAAATCGAAAGCATTGAATTCCGTGTTCAAGAATAATTGTCATCGCATTGTTGAGAGCCTCGAACTCAGAATGTAGAGGTGATAACTTCATCGGGTGCCGCTTCTGCATAGGAGGACATTGCGGGGTCCGTGACACCCCGACTCAAGGTTACATCTGAATCTGTCCAAGATCCATGCACCTTACGGTAAACATCGGTAACCACAAAATTGGTGTCCACCACTTCAGTCAGAGGGTGACAAGGTATCACTTGCGCCTCGTTCCAAGCTAAGCATTCCTTCCGAGCATGTTGGATAATATCAATCAGCTCATATTCGACCTTTTGAAACACTTTCTTATTATGCAACTTCCAGATAAACCTTATGACCCATGGGAATAAACCCCTTATAGCCGGTAAATCTCCTTCGAGGAGTTGTTGTTGGGGCATGCACCAAAACAAACAATCCATATTAGTATAAACCGATCAACCCGAAAAGGAGTATGAATCCACATGAATCTTGGTCAACTGCCAAGTATGTAAGGCTGTAGGACATTCAAACAAAGAATGGTTTATGGTATATTCTCTTTCGCCACATCTTGGACATATGCTATCCAGGTTTATCCCTCGGGTTTGTAACCTAGATAAGACCGCCAATGAGCCATTCACCAATTTTTCAGAGAAAGTGCTTAATCTTGGCGGTGGTATTAAGTGTCCAAATGTGAGCTGTCAACATAGTAACACTAGGTTTCGTGACAAATTCCCTTGCCGTCTTCCGGCTCTCCTTCTGGGCCAACCAGTACCCTGACCTAACAGTATACTTCCCAGATTTAGTGTAATGCCCAATTAAGTTATTGTATCGGAGGGAGGGTGTAACATCCCGATCCACTAAGACATCGAAGATGCTACTAATTAATCACTTAAACGGCTAAACCAAGATGCATGGAACAAATCCAGTTACCAAGTACAACTATCCAAATAATTCATTCCTAAAAATCCTAACTCAAAGATTGCCAACCGAAGCTAGAACTGTTAGTTAGTTCGTCCGGACAAGATTAGTCTCATTAGGAACCAACATTTATAAAACAAGTGCTTTCTACAATATATACACAAGGTTTAAAGCACTACAAAAAAATATCATATACAGCTAGCCATGACCTTTGTTAAACGTTCATGTACATAATCTAGAGTAGCTTTGCAAAAAGGGACATAAATCTACCGATGGCAGCTAGCTCCTTTGCGAACAGAACAACCGACACTCTAAGGGTTACCTGCAAAAGAAAGTAGAGTCATAAGCAACTAGCTTGCTTAGTGAATCCATCCAACTAACATTAGTCAATAACCTCACAGAGAAACGCACAACACAATCAAGCAAGGAACACAAACAATAACATAAGAGACTCGACTCTCTACACATCCCAATGGCCAATGTGAAATTATCATTCCCAAGTTCACAACCAACTGGAACCACAAAGGCTACCATACAATATCTCCTCATCACCACAACTGTATCGTCATACAGTACACGTCCATGGGTTGTGAATCCGCTTCGTGTCTTCGTGATCAACTACCTGACACCACGAGTGCGAGGATTAACACAATACGGCCGCTCGGGACTGATCAACCCGAACAATAAGAAATGTTCATCGACATACCAAAATAGCATAACCATCAGGTAGTCCAAAAACTAACAATTAAACAATAACATGTTAATTGGCCACATTCCTCGATGGCATGGCCATCAGACAAGCCGAGAATTAAGCAACCAAACCATCACCAGTACCTCACCCCCGTCCCTGCATGGAATCTACAAGTGCATAAAACAATCCAAACTGGACTCACCTTAAGTCGATGGACTATCGAATAGCTTTGACTATCAATAACTACCGATGATCCAAACTGATTTCCGAGAAGTCAAGTAGAGTTTCTGCTCAAACAGTCACTCTAACCATAAATCGAAGGTGATGTGTTGCATTTAGAGTCCATATTAGATAAGATTTTTAATGTTTTTATCATTCATTTGATGCATAAACACCTTTTATTTGCATAATTCATCATATTTCTTATAAATTTCATTTAGATTTGCATTTTTTAGGAAAATTGCATTTTGCATTCAAAATCATGTGCATTAGGTACCAAAATGGAGAAAAATCAATGGAAATTCTCAAAGTGTCTAGGAGTGTTCAATAAAGACTTTATAAGAGTTTGATGAAGTTTTGGGGAATTTGGACCAACATATGTTCATGAGCACCAACATAGGTTCATGAGAACCAACATACGTTCATGAAGAAGCTTGATTTTCTTTTGTGACTTGAGAAACAAGGCAACGAAGACAGATTTTTGCTTCCCTTGTATTCACATTGACAAGAAAAGAAGCCGGTTTAGTACCAAACCAGACAATTGAACCAGAGATTTTTTTGTTTAATCTTCAAACCAAGTTGATTTATTTCCCTAAACCAACCCTAAATTTCTACTCCTTTGTTCCCTAGTATAAACGGAGATTGTTAGTCATTTTTAGAAAAAAACTTATCATCATCAAATATTATAAACTTTTGTATTATTTTGTTCTTGTTCTTAAGATTCAAAGATTTGATTTTTGGTTTGACAAACTATTAATCTCTTCTTTAATCATGCTTAGTCTTTTAATTTCTCTTCTTTCTATGGTCATGTGTGAGTAGTTTCTTCACTGATCAATGGGTATGGTAGATTAGAGGGTAATTAGTGATGGATCTTGAGTTGTGGGGGTTAGTAATAGGGATTCCTTAAACATCTTGTAAGCTTAATGCTATTTCTTCTTTGATCACTTAGAAATATATGTTAGTCATTTCTCACACCCACAAGATGTTTGATGAAATGCTTGAAAGAACACATGTTTTGCTTTGTAATCTTAACCATTGGGAAATGAGTTAAGGTGCTTAGTGGTTGATTGGACTTGAGTTTTCTTGCTTGAATTTCATTGATTTGACAATTGGGAAATTAGTCAAATTAATGACTTTCAAAGGGATTAACACCAAAGAGATTGGGTTAATCTATAGATTAGTGGTCGTTTGTCTAGGATTGTGCTCATTGATTGCAAAACTAACCCCCACAAGGTCATTTACTAGTTATCCTTGGTCGTTATTGCCATTACCCATTGGTCAATACTTGTATTATTTGATTTCATAAACCATTTTAGCTTGTTTTAGTGCTCTTGTTTGCTTTTATTGTTTTTCTTGTTTATTGCTTAATAGTTCACTTAGTCATTGTATGTTTTAGAATTGAATTTAAAAACAAAACACCTTTTGATTGCTTTAGCTTAATTAGAATTTGATGTGCTTATCGCGTTAATCGTTCTCTCAAGTGGATTGACCCTAAAACTATACTACAACTACTAAAGTGAGTTGTGGTTAGCGAAAATTTTTTGAACGCTAGACACAAAACGTCTTGTTCAGAAGGTCGAATTCAGGTTCATGACCTATGGTTTACCTAGACTAGGGAGTTTCGGAGTTATCGGCTTACCGAAGATTTTTTCCCGAACGTCCGCGGGTGAATGGTCAATGGTATGCAAGCAGGGCTTCGTTGATATTTTTATAAATTTTCTAAACCTAATTGAGCTATTTATAGGTTTTGGGTCGTCAGTGGAAGCAGTAGCGTCATGCTGGACATGTGTTGCGATGGTGACACCGGACACGTCTCGATGGACAACATGTGTCCATCAGCTTGGGATGAGTGAGCTGCTTGTGAGCAGGCTCCTTGCTTGCTTGGTTCCCTAGCTACTTAAGCAGCTCAAGCACGTCAAGCAACTCTTGGACGAAACTTGATCATCGGCTCATCATCGAGTTATACGCACGGTCGTCGGGAAGGAGCAGTTCGGTCAAAACAATCCCAACAAGTATAAAACTTGATTCCATGTATTCCCTTGGATTATTCTTGATCAAATATTCAGTTTACCAATTTGATTAAACTTCTCATTCACTTTCCCGTGTCATAACCCAAATCCCAATTCACGATCACATCAATTCCAAGTTTCAAAGAAAAAAAAGTCTCGGATTTTTCTTGTAGTCTGAGGACCGATTCCTCGATCATTTGAGAGGGTTATTACAGAGGGTCTCACCAAAATACGTTGAATAAGATTTAGATCTTGAGGGTCCATCAATTGAGCTAAGAGCGGAACATTCAATTCCGAACCATCTCTACCTAATAATTGATTCAGATTCACCGTGAGTGAGGGTAAAAGTCCTTGCCAATACCCATCGCCGGACGTGGTGCTTCATCCGGTATCCAACAATCCTCCCAAACTAATATAGACCGCCTGTTACCCACCCCACAATTTACTTCCTTTGAGTAATAGCTCCCACATTGAATACAGACTTGACCATCCATAAGAAGGGGAATAACCCTTTTTAGCTTTTAAAGGAGTAGTATCGGGATAATAACATCCATAAGAAGGGGAAAAACCCGAGCCATCAAAGACTCTGGGAATTGGGACAAACGCCAAAGTTGTTTCACCAACAAAGCTGTATTAAAAATTTCCAAAGAACAGAATCCAAACCAACCTTTGATTTTAGTTAGACACAAAATGTTTCATGCATTCCAATGGATATCGCTATTGGTTCCATTAGAGTTAAATTTTGTTGTGGAAATTATTAAATTGTATAAATTAATAAGAAAAGATCATAATATCTTTTATTTAGTGATGGGCGTAAATACCCGTAGCCGAATACTAAACTGATATCGGACCGAAATTATCCGAACCAAATTCGAACCGAATATTGAACTGATACCGAACCAAAATTATCCGAAAGAAACCCCAACCGATTTTTTTTAAATAACCGATTAGATTCTAAACCTCTCAAACCAAAAAAACAGAACGGAACCGAAAACCAAATGGATACCCCAAAACCCGAACATACACACCCGAAATACCATTAGATACTTGAAATATCAATAAAATATTTGAACCCGAATTTCTGATTTACTAAAATTATACCCGAAATATCATTATATATCTGAAATACAAGAAAAAGAATCCGAAAAAAAATAAATCCAAATTACTTAAATTTACCTAAAACATCATCAAATACCTGAAATATAATACACGTATCCGAAATAGAAGATCTGAATTACCTAAATTTATCCGAAATATCATTAAAATCCAAATTATTCATTTGAACCGAATAACATCGAACACAAACTTAATGGTACCAAACTGAAATCGAACCAAAAACATTTCGGTACTTATATGGATTTTTAATGTTTTTATCCGAGCGAACCGAAACCGAAGAGTATCGAACCGAATAATTTTTTCTGAAATAATTATTTGGATCTACATCATCACATATCCAATCGAATTGACTCTCGCAGGCAGTGCTAGTCGCGACTCCTAACTCGTAATCTGTCACGCCTCTCCTCAAACCGTGATCCACACAACCCCAGAGTTCCGATTCCCGATCCGATCGATACAATGGCGGAGATGGTGAACACGGATCCAGAAGGAATGGATGGAGTTCGTATGACTTGGAATGTTTGGCCTCGCACTAAGGTTGAAGCTAGCAAGTGCGTGATTCCCCTCGCCGTCTCCATCTCCCCGATCCGCCGTCACCCCGACATCCCTTCTCTCCCTTACGCTCCTCTCCGATGCCGGACCTGTTCCGCTGCCCTCAACGCCTTCGCTCGTGTCGATTTCGCCGCCAAGATCTGGATCTGCCCTTTCTGCTTCCAGAGGAACCATTTCCCTCCTCACTACCACATGATCTCCGAGACCAACCTCCCTGGTGAGCTTTATCCTCAGTACACCACTGTTGAATACACGCCACCACCCACTGCTGCTCAATTCGCCCCTGCTCCTCCCCCGGTCTTTGTCTTTGTTCTCGACACCTGTATGATTGAGGAGGAATTGGGATTTGCCAAATCTGCTCTCAAGCAGGCCATTGGATTGCTTCCCGAGAACGCCTTGGTCGGGTTTGTGTCCTTCGGTACTCAGGCTCATGTGCATGAATTGGGCTTCTCCGAGATGTCTAAAGTCTTTGTCTTTAAGGGCAACAAAGAGGTCTCCAAGGATCAAGTTTTGGATCAGCTTGGGCTTGGTTCTTCCTCCAGGAGAGCTCCCACTTCTGCCTTCCCCAAAGGAGTGCAGAACGGATTCCAGGCCGGCGGTGTCAACAGATTCCTCCTTCCAGCTTCCGAATGCGAATACACCCTGGATTCCGTGAGTCATGCTCTAATTTCTGCTTCTAAATGTATCATGGGATCTTCACACTCATGTGGCTGGTGTTTGGTATGCAGCTTTTGGATGAGCTCCAAACAGATCAATGGCCTGTTAAGCCAGGTCATCGTCCCCAGCGATGTACAGGTGTGGCATTGAGCGTAGCTGCAGGATTGCTTGGAGCATGCTTGCCTGGAACTGGGGCTAGAATTGTAGCTTTGATCGGAGGTCCATGCACAGAGGGCCCTGGAACGGTTTGGACCTTTTCATCCCTAGTTTCCAGTATATATGAACCACGTTTGTTGTAGTCTGAAACAAAATTTCTCTCTTTTGTGTTCTCAGATTGTCTCAAAGGATTTGTCAGATCCTGTGCGCTCCCACAAAGATCTAGATAAAGATGCTGCTCCTTATTATAAAAAAGCTGTCAAGTTTTATGATAGTATTGCAAAGCAGCTGGTTGCTCAGGGTCACGTGTTAGACCTCTTTGCTTCTGCACTTGATCAGGTATTAATGTGTCATGATTATATATTGCTTGATGTCCAACCTCTGGTTCTGTATCTAGTATGAATGTTTAGTATCTTTTTGTGCGACACGTGATTTCTCAATTCGTCTGTAACAATGTATTTGTACATTTTGCTGAAATGAACGCCATTTCTCATGAACTCCTGAGAGTGTGGTTTTTTTGTGTCTTTACCTTGAATATGCATTTTGGGTACTAAATGGTTAGGCGAAGTTGTCATTGTTGATGCACGCCGATTGTGAGAGCTCTTACTTGTACTTGAGTTGTTCAACCCATGATCACCACTTTCTATTCCTTTTCATCTGATTAGTTTTTCAGATGGTTGGGTACCAAAGAGTGTTTGTTGATATTACCTTTGAATATGTTTCTGTAGAATTCAACTAATATTGCCATGCTTGTCCTGGTCATATCTGTCCGAAAACCCCTTTTTCGATACTTTCTGATGTCCTTTAATTCGACTTGAGTGTATGCTATCAAGGGCATTGTTTCTGCCTAATTTCAGTGCTGATAAGGCTTTGCTTGTTCTGACTATCAAATTGTTAAATTTTGCTGTTATCTTTTAATCACAGAATTCGGTATCTAATGATAATTATCTCTGCTGTTGCATTTTGGGTATAGTTAGGTTGGGGTTGCTGAAATGAAAGTTGCAGTTGAAAGTACCGGTGGCCTTGTTGTTCTGTCTGAAAGTTTTGGCCATTCCGTTTTTAAAGATTCCTTCAAGCGGGTGTTTGAAGCTGGCGAGCAGTCTCTTGGCCTCTGCTTTAAGTTGGTTTCTTCTCTCTTTCTGTGTCAGTACTTCGTTATAATATCTTATGTTGAGTTGGTGTTGCTCCAAGACGAGTAGTATAGTGGCAATTTAAGATCCTTTTTTGTAGAGCATTATGCATAATACTGCGTTTATGCTACCCTTATCTATATATTGTATCATCTAGTCAGAACTGACTGTGAACCTCTCGTTTTCAGTGGCATGCTTGAGATCAATTGTTCAAAAGACATCAAAATTCAAGGGGCTATCGGGCCTTGCTCATCATTAGAACAGGTTATTCCTGGAGTTCTTGGGATTATTCTTTCGAGATTTTTCAGTTGTGCTTTGTGAATGAACAATGCTATCTGCTATTGATTGATTTTTTAAATTTTTCATCTTGAACTGCAGAAAGGTCCTAGTGTTGCTGACACAGTCATTGGAGAAGGTAATACCAATGCGTGGAAGCTATGTGGCCTCGACAAGAGTACTTGCTTGACTGTATTCTTTGATCTATCCTCAACTGGGTCAAATGCTCCAGGAGCTGTGAATCCTCAGTTTTACTTGCAGTTTGTCACAAGGTATACTGGCAGCTTTTCATTGCCTCTTGGTTTCTCTCCATTATTTTCGTAAACTTTTCATTTTTCTTTGCTAAATTATTTATTGATCTTCAGTAGCATTGGGTTTACTGTTTTTGACTGGATTGCAGTTACCAAAACCCTGAAGGTCAAACATTGCTCCGGGTTACAACTGTAACCAGACAGTGGGTGGATTCTGCTCTAAGCACAGAGGTTCGTTGTTGTCTTGCTTTCTGCATAATTTACTACATTTTATACTTAGTATCTAAAGTTATGACTTATGAGCAGTTTGGTTTATTTGTAATCTACTAGCTCTTTTGTGGTAGCTGGTTTTCTTATTTTTAGTATCATTGTTCATGTTAGGATTAAAAGTATATAACATGTTTTTGGTCTCATGCTTTCTTGGCAAGGTAACCTACAATTCTGCTACGCCGTGCAAACTTGTTTAACGTTAGTATTTTGAGGCATAATATCGTTGTTTGTTGTAATATTGTTGGTTCTCATTGATCAAACAGCAAAAAATCCCATCTGCTCACCGTTTGTGTTCTTTGAACACTGTGGCTGTCTTAATTTTTTGGGTATTCTAGTTTTTTTCGCTTTCAATGGGACAACACAGTCCTTTTTTCTTGGAAAAAGTTTTCTTAAGTAAACTTGGATTGTTTAGATACCCTTACGGGTACTCTGATTCCTAATGCTTTAGATTGTGCTATTCCGAATCCCAAGCCACCCAGCTTTAATCCTTTTCCACTGTTTTCTGCAATTCTATATCATGTGAATCCTAGAATTGTGGTGTTAGTTGCGTGCTTTTGACATTTTATCGCAGGGTTTAATGCAAGTACGAAATTGACAGCCATTTCCCTTTAGCATTTCATTCTTTTTCCTGAAATCAATGATAGTCGTGGTTTAACATTTTATACATTTTCAGGAAATTGTGCAAGGCTTTGATCAAGAAACTGCTGCTGTGGTCATGGCAAGATTAGCTTCCTTAAAAATGGAAACAGAGGTACCTTATACCATCTTCTCATCACTTACAATATGGTGGTTAATTAGACCACAACTTAAATTTTTTTTGTTACTATTGAGGTACGGATTAAAGCTCATAATGCTTCTGATGAATTTAAATATGGGGGGGGGGGGGTTCTTCTCCTGGCCAAATTCAGGACCTTTGGTCAAATGTTCACCAATACGACCAAAGGAAGTCGTATTTTATTATCATTTTCACATAAATCAAGGTGGATTGCAGTTGTTTCTTGAGAAAATGTCAAAGGCTTCTTCCCTGTAGCATCTTTATTAAGGAACTATTGTGATTATTTTATGTATTCAGCTTTCATCTCTTCATACAAAGAATTTATAGTGTGGGCCAGTCTTATAGTAAAACTACTAAGTAATAATTCATAAGTAGTCCCGTCTGGTTGCAGTTCTTACTTTTAGCCGTGTCTATTTGCATTGTTGTGATAGCATGCTCACCTATACAGTGTATCGTGAATTTTTTCAGGAGGGATTTGATGCTACTCGGTGGCTAGATCGAAATCTCATTCGTCTGTGTTCAAAATTTGGTGACTATAGAAAGGATGAACCAGCCTCATTCACACTAAATCCATATTTTTCATTGTTCCCTCAATTTATGTTTAATCTGCGTCGATCACAGTTTGTTCAGGTAGACTACTGCTTTTTAGATTTTATCACCCCCTGCCTTACGTAACTGTCTTACATAGTTGAATCATGTTTTTTTCTGCGGTGTATGAACGGTGGCAGGTCTTTAACAATAGTCCAGATGAAACCGCATACTTCCGCATGTTGCTTAACCGGGAGAATATTTCAAACGCAACTGTCATGATCCAACCATCACTGACAACATATTCATTCAATACACCACCTCAGCCAGCTTTGCTGGATGTGGCTTCCATTGCAGCTGATCGAATTCTTCTGTTAGATGCATATTTTAGTGTTGTAGTCTTCCATGGAATGACTATAGCGCAATGGCGAAGCATGGCTTATCATCTTCAGCCTGAACACGAGGTAATTCATGCTGTTTATTTGTGTATAAATGATATGTTCATCAGCCTGAATTAGTAATTGCCTGTTTAGTAGTGAAGGCGGTTTTTCCATCATTTCACATTTGTGTGGTGATGTGTTTCTTTTGAGCTTGGTTGTTAAAATGGCATTGGCTTAAGGTAGAAATTCAAAATGAGACATGTAGTCGAGTGTAATTAGTTTGGTTGTAGCAAGGTCAATATCCTCAATTATAGATTCTCAACTATGACATCTTTGTACCATCAATAATGCTAAACCTCTGATGTCTCGTGTCAGGCCTTTGCTCAGCTATTGCAGGCGCCTCAAGAGGATTCTCAGATGATAGTCCGGGAGCGTTTCCCAGTCCCGAGATTAGTTGTTTGTGATCAACATGGATCTCAGGTCAGCATTCACATATGTTAATTCTTTTTGTCATCTCGACTTTGATGATTTAGTGTGTCTATATGGGAGATCCCATAGTTCCACGCGTATACAGCGCCCTAAACTCCACACTCCTGCACATATAAACTGCAGGCAAGGTTTTTATTGGCTAAGCTGAATCCATCAGCAACTTACAACAATGCAACCGAGATGTCAGCTGGGTCAGACATAATTTTCACCGACGATGTGAGCCTGCAAGTCTTTTTTGAGCATCTTCAGAAACTGGCCGTGCAATCCTGAGGAAGCTAGTCAGTCACAGGTTCGGTCGACTAAAACATCGATCCTTTTTATTATCTTCCCACCCATTTGTACCATTCTAGGGCTCTTTGTTTTCTTTCTTTCTGTTTCTGATAACAGTTCGTTTATGTCAGTCTCACATAAAAGAGATTATTGGGGAGGTTACACACAGTTGAATCCTTTTATTTGCATTGTACTGTCTGCTGGAGTACAGAGCTTTCTGTTGTTTTTCATTTTTGGGTGAAATCTTGTATGATCAGTTATATGGTTTGTTTGGGTCAATGGCTTAGTACTTTGGACATCTTTCTACTTTTTATCAAATTATATGGTTTGGTTTTAACTCTCTTTCAAGCCTTTAGTCCAAGTCGAAACTGCAACATACATAGTTTTTCGCTTTAGCTAATAAACAGTTAACGCATTTTTTTTCTTGACATTAGGCAGGGCATATGAAAAATATCCAAACCTGGATCGAAATTCCCGTACCCGAACCAAAGTATAAAACAAGCTTTTATACCTTCAATGTTGTAAACTATTTGATATGCCTTTGGTAGTCAATTTTTTCTTTTTTTTTGTCAACTGAATTTTCATTGAATTGGATTTTCTGGCTTGCTTTAGACCCAACAATATAGCAGAGATGACTTTTGCAAACTAAAACTGTTACTTATTAGCCTAAACGATAAAATAGATTAAACCCATTAAAAGATAAAACAATTAAAGTTGGAGATCTATCTGAGTTGAAGGGCTACGTGACGCTTTCCTAGACCACGTGATTTCCAGCTTCTCACAGAAGCTTGCCTACAGCCGCCGTATGTTTTCCTCTTCTTGCCTTGTGTTCATTGCCGATTAACCCTGAAATTGCCTTGGATTAGCCCTTAGTCATCTGGTTCGGATGATTCTTCAGAGGACACATGCACAAAACCTCTAAATCGACATCAACCAAAATAGGAGAACTGAAAAACTTGGGACTTTATTCAGAGAAAACTTAACCAAAAGACACAATAGGTTAATATTTACTTTCATCAAAATAAAGAACAAGCAAAGGGTTAAAAGGATTTTTTTTAGATCCGGGGTAAAGCTTCCCCAATATACTGAGAAACTTATGAGAACACAGAAGACAAAAACAAAAAACCAAACATAGTCGAAGTTTTTAACCGGAATTCGACCGGACAAACAGATCCGATGTAATTGGAAATCAATCGGAAAGGCAAAAAGAAGAAAAAAGAAAAACGATCTACAGACCTACATATATTACAAGATCTCCGGCACCGGATTTCGCCGATCACCGGAGAAAACCACTGGATTTATAGTTGAAGCTTCTAGAGAGAATATGGAGAGAGGCGTTTAGAGAGAAGAGATGTTGTACACACTTATCCAAGATTGATAGAGCTTGGTAGTCAATTAAAAGGTGAAGAAATCAACCAAAAATTATTTAGTTTGACCAGGATTTAAAGTCTAATAGTTTGTGCGAAAATATTAGTTACTCCATCTGTTTCATTTTTCAAAAGACCTTGCTTCTTTGACATTTTACAAACTGTTGTGGGATCTCCACCTTATTGCATTTTTTTGTGTTTAGAATTAGTGTTCAGAATTATTAGCCCTGTCGGATCATATAATTCTCCATAAAGAGACTTTTCTGGTAATCTTTCTTCTTTCACATCCACAACCAAAATACTTAGCTATCAGCTTCTCGTTTTTTTCATATTGAACTAGACCCGGGAACCTTAGAAATCTGCTTCCCCTTCATCCACTGCCTCAGACTCTCAGCTTCGTCAAACCGACCTGCAGCTGAATATAAACCAGCCAATGTTACATAGTAGCCCGCTTTTCCTGGCTCAAGTTGAACCAGTTTTCTCGCCACTCTTTCCCCTACTTCTACATTCCCATACACCTTGCACCCACTCAAAACTGCGCCCATAACAGCCTCATCAGGTTCCACAGGCATTTCTTCTATAAATTTCTCTGCTTCCTCCAGACGACCAGCTCGAGACATACAATCCGCAACACTAGCATAATGTTTCAACTCGGGAACTATCTTATATTCCTGCATTAGTCTGAGATACAGCCAAGACTTTTCCACAAGACCGCCATGAGCGCAGGCGGATAAGATGCCAAGAAAAGTGACAGCATTAGGTTCAATTCCTTCGTGGATCATCTCGTCAAAGAGTTGTATAGACATTACCACGTTTCCGTCCAACCCATAACCCAAAATAAGAGAGCTCCAAGAGATGACATCTCGTTTAGGCATATTTACAAATGCTTTGTGCGCATAGGCCAGTTTAGAGCACTTGACATACATATCGGTTACAGCATTTCCAAGATTCAAACCCAAGCTAGAGCAATTTCGGATACACCATCCATGGACACTCTTCCCGTGCTTCAGCGACCCTAGTTGTCCACAAGCCATAAGTAAACTGACCATAACCACAGAATCGAGCGAAAATCCATAAGACATCATTTCTGTGAACAGAGCGAAGCCCAAGATGGGTTCCCCTTGGTGTACATACCCACCAAACATTGCGGTATAAAGAACAGAGTCTCTAACAGGCATATCATCGAACAGGTTACGTGCGTAACAAATTTTGCCCATATTAACATACATTATCACTAAAGCCGAACTGACAAACAAACTGGCACCAAATCCAAGTTTCAAGCAGAGAACATGAATGGAATCCCCTAGGTCAGACTGAGAGCAAGCTCGTAGAACAAGAGGTAGCGTGAAATCGTCTGGTCTAACTCCTGACTCTCGCCACATACGAAGAAACAAGGCGATTGAGTTGGAGGCATTACCAGATCTAGAAACCTCACCGATGATTATATTCCATGAGAAATTGTTGCGATAAGGCATATGCCAGAAAACAGCAAGCGAGGTAGGGAAGAGACGACCGAGCTTGGAGTAAGCTAAAACGAGCTTGGAGCTGAGCACAACGTCGGAATAAGTAGAGGTGCGAAGAAGATGAGCGTGGAGATGGCGTAGATGCTTTGCGTTTGGTGAATGGTGTATAAGGGAGAAGAGATTCTTCGCAAGTACCTCCTTGATCATTTTTTTTGCAAGTTTGATAAAATATTTAAATTTTGAAATTGAGAGGATGTTTGTATTGTAAGATAACTTCAATGGACTCCGATCATCATCTTCTCCACGAAGCTATGGAGGAATCTCCGTCGCCGCCGCTGTGCGCGAATGGCCATCGATCCACAATTTCTCTGCGCACCGACAATGGCGAAACATTCTGCTTCCTCTGCTTCTCTAATCTCGTCTCCGACCCACGCATCCCCACCGTCCACGTCTCTTTCGCGCTCCACCAGCTCTCCATCGCTCTCTCTCAACCTATCTTCTTCCAAGCCCTACTCTCTTCGCACGTCCACTTCCTCGTTTCGCCTCTCCTCCACGCCCTCTCTTCGATTGATGATGCTCCCATCGCCATCCAGATCATGGATATCATCTCTCTTCTTTGCTCCGCTCAGGGATCTTCTTCAGCTGCCCAGCATTTTCTCCAGAGAGTCTCCGATCAGCTCTCTTCCGGTGCCTTGGGTTGGAGCCGAAGACAGCTCCATATGGTATTCATTTTACATTTTGCTTCTTCATTATGCTATTCTTGCCTAATGTATGTGTCTTTTCAGCTTCACTGCTTTGGCCTTCTCATGAACTGTGAGTATATACACATCAATTCTCACATCAAAGATAAAGAAGCTCTTGTTTCCCAACTTGTTGAAGGTCTTCAGCTACCGAGGTAATGTGCACTTGAATACACCACACTTCTTTCTATCTTTTATGGGGCCTCTTGTCATTTTATCCTCTTTCTTGTATCATACCAGCGAGGAGATCCGTGGCGAAATCCTTTTCCTTCTCTACAAATTTTCTTCTCTACAATTCACAGAGCAAAATCTTGATGGAATCCAGGCTCTTTCTTCATTGTGTCCTAAGCTCTTGTCCCTATCCTTGGAAGCTCTTGCAAAGACGCAGAGAGACGAGGTTCGCTTGAATTGTGTTGGTACGTATGACTCTCGACTTATCTGCTTTATTTTCAGTCTTAGATAGTCTGCCTGCTCGCGTGGCTTTTCTATCGAAAAATGTTTGGTGATATGTTGACATTGCCTAGCACAGACTGCAAAACCATGACAACATGATTACTGCTTTTCCGTAAAGCAGTACTACATTCTCAGTTTAAATCTCCAATTGTGTTCTCTTCTTAAACTCGTTATTTCAGCTAACAGAGAAATTTGAACTTGTAGCCCTTTTGACCATCCTGGCCCAGCAAGGTCTTTTAGCAAATTCACATACAAATCATGGCAGCAGCATGAGCTTGGATGAAGAGGATGATGACCCTATGCAGACGGCTGAAACTGTAGTTGCCAAGCCTTGTTTAAATGCCTTATTTGCTGAGGCCCTCAAAAGTCCAATGCTTTCCACCAACACTGAGGTGCAAATAAGAACCCTTGATCTTATCTTCCATTATGTGTCCCAAGAGAGTCTTCCAAGCTCACAGATTCAAATTCTGGTTGAAGAAAATGTTGCTGATTATGTATTTGAGATACTGCGGCTATCAGGTATTGGTACCTCCTTTAGTAAGTTAATATAGATACAGTTATTGGGCATTACTCTATACTGGAAAGACTAAATATTTTCAGACACTAGCGGAAGGTTGAGAGGCTAAGAAATGTTATCATATACCTCTTTCTGATATCAAATGCATGATTCAGTGTTTTTCAAAACTTAACATCTTCCTGAGCATTGATCGATATCCATTTTTATGCATCTGACTCACAAACTTCTTTTACTGAACAGACTGTAAAGACCAGGTCATAAACTCATGCCTCAGAGTTCTTGATCTGTTTTTCTTAGCCGAGAATTCCTTTCGAAAGAGACTTGTTATTGGGTTTCCTTCACTCATCCAAGTGCTTCAGTATGTAGGGGGAGTTCCCTGCCATCCTTTTCAAATCCAGACACTGAAGCTTATTTCGAGCTGTATTTCCGATTTCCCTGGGATTGTATCAAGCTCTCAAGTTCAGGAAATTGCTCTGGTTCTGAAAAGGATGCTTGAAAGATACTATTCTCAGGAAATGGGATTATTTCCGGATGCATTTGCGATTATCTGCTCAGTCTTTGTTTCCCTAATGAAAACTCCATCTTTTGCTGACACTTCAGAAGCGTTAATATTATTGCAAGAATCCCTGAGACATGCCATTTTGGCCTGTCTTAGTATCCCTGAGAAAGACTCGACCCAGATCTCGCATGCAGTCTACTTACTCAATGAAGTATATGCTTACTGTACTGCACCAACATTTAAAAACAAGACCAGTAGCATCGAGTTAAGACACTGTGTTATTGACGTGTGTGCATCACAGATATTGCCATGGTTCCTCGTTGATGTCAACGTGATTAATGAGGAAGTGACTCTTGGCATAATGGAAAGTTTTCACTGTGTTCTGCTTCAGAATTCAGATATTCAAGTCGTGGAGTTTGCGGAGATACTTGTTTCAGCAGATTGGTTCAGCATTTCATTTGGATGCCTAGGAAATTTCTCTACTGCTAAGATGAAACAGAGGGTATATTTAATGCTCAGTACCCTTGTAGATGTTCTTCTCGAACAGAAAACAGGGTCACATATCAGAGATGCTCTTCCTTGTCTTCCTTCTGATCCACGTGATTTGCTATTTTTGCTTGGGCAAGATAGTTCCAATAATCAAGAGTTGGCTTCTTGCCAGTTGGCAGCTCTGCTGATTTTCCATACCAGTTCGATATACAATGACAGGTTACTTTGACTTCTAATAATATTTTTTATGAACGAACTAAGGAGACGCCATTTTGTTTCTCTTCCTTTATATCCATTTGCATCTTTTGCAGGCTTGCAGATGATAAGCTTGTTTTAGCGTCTTTGGAGCAATACATTCTTCTACACAGGGCAAGTTTAATATGCGACTCTCCAGCTATGCTGCATCTAGTGAATCTATATAGTCTTTGCCGAAGTTTTCAAAACGAGAGATACCAGATATCCTACAGTCTTGAAGCTGAGAGGATACTCTTCCATCTACTAAATGAATATGAGTGGGACTTGAGTTCCACTAATATTCATCTAGAATCTCTGAAGTGGCTGTTTCAACAAGAAAATATCAGCAAAAGTTTAACTTACCAGATCCAAAAGATTTCCCACAACAACCTGATTGGGAATGAAGTTCACAATGTATATGGGGACGGCAAACAGAGATCACTCACATATTGGTTCGCAAAGTTGATATCAGAAGGAGACAACTATGCAGGAACTCTTTTGGTTAATTTGTTGACACAGCTCGCAGAGAAGGAAGAACAAGAGAGTAATGTTACCTCACTTCTACATCTGATGACCACAATTGTTTCTATATCCCCAACTGCCTCCAACCAGTTATCTATGAATGGCATTGGCAATGCAATTCATAGACTCGTTTGTAGTTTTAGTAATGATCCAAAGAACTCGTCCTTCGGTTCATCTTTCACTACGCTCCTTCTGCTTGTTTTCAACATTCTAGCTTCTGTGAACCCTGGAGTGCTTATAAACGATGAATCCTGGGATGCTGTATCTATAAAGGTGTGTTTAGACATATTCTCCACTCGCAATTTTCATTTGATCAAAGGGCTCACCGAATCCTCTTTTCTTTGTAGTTGTTAAACTATTTGAGTTTCCGAGACACTGCCAAAATACAGAACCATGAAGGTATGATGGTGATCGGCATTCTATCTTTGGTTCTGTACCACTCTTCAGATGGAGCACTTGTGGAAGCTTCTAGAAGTATTTTGTTGAATTTGTACTTGGTATCAGCAATCAACAATGTGGTCGATGTAGCTTGCTCAAAGGGTCCAGCATTGACTCAGTATCAGGATGAAACGGGTATTGGGGAGGCTCTAGCATTCACGTTACCTCTGTACTTTTTCTCATTAAGAAGGTAGGGTCTGAAAATTTTCACTGTTTGATCCTATTTCTTTCTTTTTTTAATAAGAATTTGATCCTATTTCTAGCTGTTCTGACTCCCTTTTGGCCTTTAGTTTGCAGTTTGTTCTAGCTGGAGCAATGGATTGGCAAACTTTCTTTGGCCTATCGAGCAACCTGGAAACACTACCCATAGTCTGCATCCATTGCCATAATTTGTGCAGGTTGATGCATTTTGGAACAGCACAAACCAAGCTCATTGCCTCTTATTGTCTTTTGGAGTTGTTCACTGGACTATCCAAACAGATTAACATTAAAAACGAGCAACTAAGGTGTTCATTGACTTACCTGAGATCAATGAAGGCTGTGTTAGGTGGTCTGGTATTCTATGATGACATAAGAGTAGCGACAAACTCTGCGCTTTGTCTGTCCATGATATTAGGATGGGAAGACATGGAAGGAAGAACTGAGATGCTTAAGACCAGCTCATGGTATAGGTTTATTGCAGAAGAAATGTCAATGTCCTTGGCCATGCCTTGTTCAGCATCAAATACCTTTGTGAACCACCATAAGCCAGCGGTCTATGTAACTGTTGCGATGCTGAGACTCAAAAACAAACCATTGTGGCTGAGAACTGTTTTTGATGAGTCTTGCATCTCTAGCATGATTCAAAATCTGAACGGGACAAACATCAGCGGTGAGATTGTAATTTTGTTTCAAGCACTTACGGAGGCTCAGCTATTGAACTCCGAGCAAGTGGCCAAGTTGAATAGCGTATTCGAGGTTAGTCACGCAAATAAGGTTACTCTCAAGGCTTAAATACACCCAATCGATTTCATAACAATCTCACTGATACTGCAGGCAAGCAGAAAACAAATACACAGAAATGGAAGTCAAGATGAGACTGTTGAACAACAAATGCAACGGGCATTTTCCTCCATCAATGATCATGATGAAGTCTGCAACTATCTTGTTTATTTGATGGTAACTAATTCCTTTGGAGATACAAGTGGAACCGAAACAGACACCCAGAAGAAGAAGCGAGTTCTCAATGAAATAGAACAATTCTCCAAACTATTATTAACAAGCAGGGATGGTGTTTCTAATACAACATTTAAGGTCTAATACAAGACAGAAGTATAAAACAAATGCAAATACAGAGAAAACGTAAAGAAGTTGACGTGGTGGTAATCACAGCTTTTAGTCTCTACATACAGTCTAGTGTTTGTACAGGTTGTAACTCACATACTAAGTTCAGTTTTCTGATGCTTAATCACAAGTTCCATTAGATACTGGTAAGTCCATGACTTTGAATCTTCGCCTATAATACCAAGAGACTGGTTCTTCACTTCTTCACAGCTCAGAAGAAACTGTCCTTTCCCCAAAACAGCATGGACCAAAGGGTCAGTCTTCATGTCAACAGGCTTATCAAGAAACCCAATCTTTTTCCAAGTCATAAAAACTCCAGTACCATCGAACCCAGCTTGGCTCAAGTCAAAGACAATTCCTAGAGTGACAAGATCAAGCTTCACGTGTTTTGTGCGTAGCTCAGAAAGTAACAATTCAATGCTCTTGAAATCCCCCATCTTTGTGTAAGCGAAAAGGGTAATATTAGCAAAAGTTGTATTCCAGGGAACTCTAGCTTCTTCCATCTCTTTAACCACACAATCCAAACCCTTTCGACTCACAAGACGGGCATGGCACAGAAGCCTGAGACACCAAGCCAGATCGGCCCTGCGGGTTCTAGACGAAATTCCACGACCCAAATCATCGAGTCTCGAGAACATGAGGTTATCAATGTAAACATTAGCTAACTTCCTAACTAAATCCTCATCGAGAGAAATCCCAAACCTTATAATCTTGTTATACGTTTCCTCCATCTTTTCTAATAGCCCAAACTCTGCATAAGCTGCAAGCATAGACAACAAAGTACAAGGCTCCAAAGTCATCTTTCTGGACATCAAACTCTGATACATTTTCTCCATTCTCTTAAGCAAGCCTCCTCGGGCAAACTCACGTATGAGAAGATTATAAGTAAGATGATCGCGGACACAACCATCAGCTTCCATACTCTTGAGGCACAAAACAATCTCATCGTACATTTGCCATTTACCATATGCTTCAATCAATCCATCGTATGTCTCGGCTACGGGTAAGACACCATTGGCTTTCATCTGATTCAAGTAGGAGAGAGCATCCACGAAATTGCCATCAGTAGCATAAGCATGGATGATTGAATTGTAGATTTCCAACGACGGGCTTAGCTTATGATCATGAATCATAGAGTGGAAAGCTCGAACTGCTTCATCCATGGATCTTTCCAAACATAAGAACCTGACAATCCTCTCGTAATTGGCCTCGTTTATCCGCGAAGGCTCTAGATTCTTCCACGTATCAAAAACCTGAAATTGAGAAGAAGAATCTTTATGGGTGTTTCAAGAAAAAGGAAGAGGAAAATTTGAGATTACAGGAAGAATCTGGTCGAGTCTTGAGGAGTCACGGAGGGAACGAATAACAGTCCAGAAATGGTGTTTGCTCCAGTCTCCATCCTCTTGAAGAGGAGAGGTGGATGGGGTCGCATCGAAGGACAATGAGGGCAGAGAGCGGCGGAGAGAAGAAGAGGAAAAGGATGATGCGGAGATAAAGGAAAGAAACCCTGAGTTCGGATTCCATGGCTTCTGAAGCTTCGGGCAATGGAGAAATTGCGCCGTCAGAATCCCCATGACCTGTGTCATTTGACCAAAACGTGCTAACCCTGGTTTAAAAGGTGTTATTGGTTTATGTATATCAAGACTCTTAAAAATCTGTTTAGGATTTAAAAATTTCACAAAATATTATAATTTTAAATAATTTATTATAAAATTAGAGAATTTTTTTAGTATTAAATAACATTTGATTTGGATTTGGATTTAGATTTTAAAATCATAAAACGAATAACATTTAGTTTAGATTTGAATTTTGAAATTATTAATCTAGTAACATTAGATTTGATTTGCATTTTTAAATATCTTCAAATACACAAACCAATAAGGTTTGATCTTAATTTTAGTGATATTAACGGAAGGGATTTTATATTGACAAAAATAACCTTGTATAATTTTTTATCAGTCTTTATATAGTTAACCTTGTATAATTAATTTTGTATATTTCCTTTTTACAGTGTGTAAAAAGGAAAATTAAGAAGAAACTTGGATCCTAAGGAACTATAATTTCCTTTTTTTTGTGACCACGGACCACTATATATTTCTATCTCGATCTTTCTTTCCATATATTTCAATTTACACACAACACACAGAGAAATCCTAGTAAAGTTGTGTACGGTTCTTTCCATATTAACGAATTCAAGAAAACGATGATTGGTAAAAAGAGATCTGATGTGATGGATCTGGTTTGTGTTGCAATTAAGTCTACTTTCAACACTCGAAGTCCAGAGGGAGTAGAGCTATGCGTGGATGTGTTGAATCAGTTAAAGTCTCTGTCTCTTTCAGTCAAAGAGATTCTGTCCACCGAGTCAATATTCAAGCTTGAGACTCTGAAAAAACATAGAAACCCTAAGATCCGCAAGGAAGCTCAAGCCTTGTTTGACTCCTGGTACAAGACTCTCGACAACACACAAGACAACTCTTTCAGACTTGGTCTTATCAAGTTACGTCTGAGATTGAAGAAGCCTCTTCTAAATCTAACAACATGTGGATCTCAGACTCATCTAAAAAAGATCGAGATCAGGACAGAAGATCAAACTCACGAGATCAAAAAGAAAACATACTCGAACAAACAAGATGAGAAAGAGAGAAAGATCAATCTGAAGAAGAGGAAAGGTGTTACGACAGAAGATCATGAACATCACAAGATCATGTGCTCTGTCGCTCTTCCTCAGCGCTCCAGACAGAACATCAAAGAAGCTTCTTGTAAAAACCAGCAAGATTCTGGAAACTTGAAGACTAAGGCAGAGGATAAGAAGAAAACAGACTTCTTGGAGCTGTTTAATGTAGCCAAGAAAGCTGCTGATGCGGCCAACGCTAAGGGTCTTCTCTTGGGCAAAGCAGAGACATCTCGCTGTGTCCAAGCCCTCTCATCACTCATGAAATTTAATATCACTCCAAGGCCTCAAGATTCAAGCCAGATGATGAAGAAGCTTGACGGACTCACACACCACAAAGACCGCAAGATTTGCAATGCTGCATTAGCTCTTCTTAAACTTTGGAGGCAGAGGATCACTGTTCAACAACGTAAACATTCAGCCACTAAGACGTTTCGTACTAAATAAGATTTGGTTTCCACAACATGGTGAGTATGTAATATGTAGTTTGTTATATGAGTAACTAATTTTAGTAAGAGTTTTTCTTCTTATCACTCAACAATTGAAAATGTACTATGTGATGATGATTGAATAACACAAAGGATTTGACAGTGAATGATTGAATAACAGATGGTTATTCTACGAGTTCTAAATTAACAAAAATCTATGGACCTAGAAATCCCATAAGATTTCGTAAATCTCCTTCATCAAAAAGAAAAAAAATAAATCACATCTAAAGGTTAAAACTTAAAAAAAAAAAAAACAATCATTTGATAAAAGTCAAATTCATAAGCCGTCTGCATAAAGTAAACTATAGCTAAGCAACAACATCCTACTTGAACCAAACTACTACCTTATACATAAGTCTTCTACGAGCAACTACCAAGTCCTTAAAATCATCATCCTACAATTATACAACAGAACCTTTTAGTTAACATTGGAGCAGCACACAAATGGCACCCAAAAGGGTCTTCCTTTCACTTTCCTCCCCTCTCTCTTCAAGTCCACTGGATACTTTGCTGGTGAATTCCATTCCTCACTCACTTCTCTTCTCTCTGGCCAGCGAGCATCTTCAGGGGAAGTCTCCTGTCCCAATATTGAACTCACTCTTGGTATGTTACTCTCATGATCCTTCTTTGCCTCTAGTTGTAGCTTTGGTGATCGTGCTTCACTCAGAAGGTTCTTCAATGGGACGTGCTGCTCCTTCACTGTGCTCCAGCTTGTCATCTTCTCCATGGTGATCTCTTGGTTCTTTGACAGAGCAACAGCAAGTGATGATGACTGAGATGGATTTTCAGGTTCGTCAGCTCCACCACTTAGTCCTGTTCCATCAAAATTGACTAGGCTATTAAAAAGATACATAATACTACTTTTCAATAAGTCATTTAGCAACCATATTGCCCAGTAAAAGTGAAATGGCTTATGTAGCAGTACTAGCTGCTCTCTCCAGTCATATATTGAAGATAATTTTCGGTATCCGCTCATACAAAATTGGACGTGTACCTGAAACCGATCTGAAGTTGGATTCAAAGGCATGAGAGGTATTAGTTCTAGTGACTAGTGGACTTGAAACCAGAGATCTAATATGTTCTTCTGAAAGATTCTGCAATCTCCCAAAATCTCGATGGTCATTTGATTCAATTGTCACAGGGACCTCAGCATAAAAGTTGTTTGCTCTGACAACACCATCAATTTCATTTCCTTGAATAACCCCCAAACCACCAACAACTCTATTGAAATCTGTCCTTCCACTTTCTGGTAACTTCTGATTAGCTGTTTTAACAGTAGTATCATCAGGTGCAGTGCCTATTGATCCAGAATGGCTTATAGGATCATCCTTTGTATTTGTTACATTTATGAAACTGCTTTCCTCCACAAGTTTCCCGTTGTTGATTTCCCCGTGAACTTCATTGCTACTTTTACAGACTTCAACACCGATTTGGGGGAGGGAGTCTTTAGATGTTTCTGCTGAACTGTTCCTCTGATCGCTTGCATTGTCTCCCTCCAATACAACTGACACCGGCGTAGAGGATTCAGAACTCAGCTTGCTATGTGAGCTGTTCCCCTCTTCAGCTACAACATTTGCTTGAATAAGGCCTCTCTCACGATCAACGAGATCGACTACACCAGTTTTGTTAGCTGTAAGGCTCATGTCAGCATTTGAGTCAGCAACTATAAGATCTACCGCAGGTAGGGACACCATTTTTGATTCAACAGCTCCTTCTGCAGCATCAAAAGATGATTCCACCTCTTCAGCCTTTATTTGAATATCTTCAGAGTAAGTCTTAGATATCACTACGTTCTCTGCACTAGGAAATTCCTCTACCGCAACAAAAGTAGTTTGGCCTTGAGGTTCAGGTTTGTCTTCAAAGAGAAGCTTGTCTGGTGAAGGAACTTCTGTGCCACTACCTAAGACTTCAGGCTGGATGCCTGAAATCCCTGCCTGAAGATAAGTATCAGTTTTACATTCTTCCCCCTTTGGTGTCTCAGGGAGACATGGGTTCACAGAATGATTCACTTCAACTTCAGGGCTTTTGATTTCATGCAAAGAGAAGTCAGTAATTTCCGCCACAGGTATATTATCAGGAACAGATTGACTGGTGCTGATAGCTTGAGCTGCATTGGCCTTCACCAGAGAAGTATCGACTGGAAGATTCTCACTAATTATACAGTCAGCTTCACCAGGATGAATCACACCCGTTGCTTCAAAAGCAATTCCAAGGGGACCTTCCACGTCCGAGTAAATCACGTCATCGTTCCATGACGAATCCGAAGTATCCTCTCTCTTTACGGATGCAGATTCTAACTTAGCTTCAGATTCATTCGGTAAATTTACTTTGCACGGTGTATTAATCCGAACAATTGATACGGTATCATCACTGTCAATGACCTGAGGTTCTTGTGATGACTCGATCAGAGTTTCAGATGCCACAGAGTGTCCTTGAGTAGAATTTTCTCCACCTTGTGGTTTGACAGAAGCTGCTTCAACTGAACTCAGGGCATCATAGTTCTCAAAGGATTCCACTGGTGAAACTTCACAGCTCTCTGGAACCACTTCAGAACTTTTCACCACACAGCCGGTTGATGAACTGTTGCACTGCTGAGTTTCACCTGAGCAGTTTCACATTCATCAGCTATAAATTCAAAATAAAGCAGGCGCCCCATCACTCAAAACATGAAAGCCAAATGGGCTAAGATAGTCCACAGGTTTAAGATTTCGTAAGAAACATTAAAAGAAACTCTACAAGACCTTAAATCTTCATGAACAAAACGAAGACACAAACATTAATGTTAGTGTTGATAAACCCAAGTCTCATGAACATCGTCATTTTACATATTTGATCATAGGAAGTCAAGTAACTCACCGGGATTCTTTGCCGCACAATCTGTTGGTGCCTCTTCCTTTCCCTTGAAAGAATCAGATACAAGGCTGCTTGAAAATTCACACACAGCATCTGCAAACACATCCTCTTCAGATACATCCCCAATTCTCTCATCAGATTTTTCCACAACGATTGGGCCTTACCACATCAAGCATACATCAAACATTAGCATCAAGGAAGAAACTCTTCCTACTTTGTTGATCAAAATGAAAAAATATTCTTACTTGGGGTTTCATCAGAGCAATGTGCTTCCTGCAAATCAAGTTTCTGTTTGGCCTTTTCAGAGTCAAAGAGCTCATATCCTTTGATGGATCCACATACTTTCTTGTGGGCACGCCTGTTTTTAGCACTAGGATGTGGGTTTGGATAGTTCCAACCACATTTTGTGCAGACATGGCTCTTACCTCCTCCTAAATAAGGTTTACAAAATCATCAGTGTCCATATATACTTGAACTGATACATATTCTACAAGCAAGACTTGTTTAAGAAAACTTTATATAAATTATTATAATTAAAAAATAAAATAAGAAAGCGAAACCCATTAATCAAAAAGACAAAAGGAGGAAGTCATTATTGCTAAAGCCAAATCAGTAGAAAGTTACAAAAAAAATCTAAAGAAAAAGAAACCATTTTTATGCACACTGATCTAAAGCATACATCTGAGAAGCAGCAGTGCAAAATCTGAGTAAAACCGAAAACGAAACAACATTTATACAAGAGTAGAAGAAGAAGAAAACCCTAAAGACATTGTAAATGATTAGGAACCTGGAGAGTGTTGTGGGTTTGAGTGGTCCATGGCGAAGAAACTTTTCTAGGTTTAAGAGTAGAGAGGTAAGAGTTTGGGAAAGAGTTTTATGGTAATGAAATGAAATGTTGTTGTGAGTTTTGGAAAACGAAGAAGCCAAGCAAAAAGCCCACTCACTCCTCGATCGGTGAGTGGGGCCCATATTGTATAAATGTACGGAATGTCAAGTATCTCTATCATTGGGTCATTGCACAACCAACAAATTCCTTAATCATATTATTTGGTGACCTTTTGTTAGTTACCAACCGACTGTTATCATTATCACTAAACAATATCCAAACGTTTAATATTTTATTTAAAAATAAATGTGCATTTTTAAGATCTGGCAACTAGATCTGGGCAAATTATCCGGCTTGGTTATTTTGAATATTTTAATTATTTTGATCTAAAAGCAAATGATATTTTCATATTTATAATTGTAATTTTAGATAAATTAGTTATATTAATTTAAATATAGTTAATATTATATGTATATAATTGTATTTTGGATAATTTCGGATACCCGTTCGGGTATCGGTTCGGTTCGGGTTCGGTTTTTCGGATATAGGAATTTAGCACCCATTCAAATATTTTATAGGTTCGGGTTCGGATTCGGTTCCATTTTTCGGATCGGATTCGGTTCGATAATTCGGATCCGGATATTTTGCCCAGACCTAATTTGTTTTTTGGTATTTAACTGGTTCCGGATTAAGGCAATACTACGTAATAATTGGAAGAATAGTTTCTTTTTATTAATAAATATATTTTTGAAACAATTGCTTAGAACTATAAGAGGCTAACAGGAAGAGAAAAAGAACATGACGACAGTTTGACAGTGATTCAGTGGTTTGGATAGCTGTTTGAGTGTTGGCGATCTCGAAAAGCTGATTATTGCGGTTTGAAGCTTTTTTTTGGTATGTGTATTCTTTTTTATTGGAGATGTTTTTATTTAGGGGAACTTGGTGAGATAGCCACATTAGTTGTTTTAATTAACTATATAGCACTAAAGCTCTGACAATTAGACATATGACTATGGTCCCATATAGTCAGGTGGTATTATGACAAAAACACCCTTTTGTATACACAAAAGTAGGCGCGTGAGGTTTAGTAGGAGAGAGAGAAGCGTGAGTTGAGGTGACCTACGTTAGACGTCTGCAGAACCTACGCCTCTACGTAGTCGGTGAGTTCTAATGACATGGCCATAAGAATTATGTGAGTTTTAATTTTTTATCATTTCCCCCCGGTGGTTGTAGTTTTAAGATATAAATATATTTTGGATGCATAATGACATTTCCTACACATAATTAATTTGTGGTGGATGAGATAATGAGTGAATGGCATCTGATAAAGATTGGACTCAAGCAAGCACAAGAAGACATCTTTACAAAACGTAGTATAATGTTGACAATGTTGCTATCTAATATGAATGACTACGTAATACACTATAAAATGAAATAACCCAAATGTAGTAAATTCAAATCACTAAACCCTAGTAAAGTAACATAAAGGTGGTAAATCAACACCTTAAAGAGAAAAAGTAAACCTTTAAGAGCAAAAACTAAACTCTAATGATCAAACTATAAACCCTAAGGAGCAAAAACTAAATCCTAATGATGAAAATATAAACCCTGACAAACAAATACAAACCGTAAGGAGCAAAACTAAACCCTAATGATGAAATTTTAAATCCTAAAGAGCAAATACTAAACCCTAATGATCAAAATATAAACCCTAATGATCCAACAATAAACCCTAATTATGAAACATATATAAACCCTAAGTAGCAAACAATAATCCCTAATTATCAAATAATAACCTTAAGGAGGAAACCCTAAGAATCAAATTATAAACCTTGTTTAGTAAACATTAAACCTTAATGATCAAATATAAACCCTAAAAACCAAACATAAACCCTAATTATCGAACATTATACCCTAATGACTAATAAACAAACCTTACTGATCATTTATAAACACTAAAAAGAAAACACTAAACCCTAATGATCATTTAATTTATCATTAGTAACCAGTTACACCTTGAATTATGTACAATCTCTCTAGTAATTATTTATATGAATATGGTGGAGTTACATAGACACAATAGGTGAGTTCATGACTAGAGGAGGCAAATCAGAATGTGATTGATCGACAGACAAAACGGGTAACAACATTAAACCCTAAGGAGTATACATTAAACCCCAACGAGTCAAAACTAAACTCTAAAGAATCGAAATTAAACACTAAACCCTAAAGAGTCAAAATTAAACATTAAACCTTAGGGAGTCAAAACTAAACCCTAACGAGTGAAAATTAAACCGTAAGGAGTCAAAACTAAACATTAAACCTTAAGGAGTGAAAACAAAACCCTAAGGAGTGAAAACTAAACCTTAAGGATTATACACTAAACCCTAATTAGTATACATTAAACCCTACGGAGGGTAAACAAAACCCTAAGGAGTCAAAAGTAAACCTTAAGGGGTATACACTAAACCCTAAGGAGGGTAAACTAAACCCTAAGGAGTCAAAAACTAAACCCTAAGGAGTAAAAAATAAACCCTAAGAAGTCAATACTAAACCCTAAGGAGTCAAAACTAAACCCGAAATAGTAAAAACTACACCCTAAGGAGCAAAAACTAAACCTTGAGGAGTATAAACTAAACCCTAAGGACTATACACTAAACCCTAAGAATTATACAATAAACCCAAATGAGACAAAAGTAAACCCTAAGGAGTGAACATTAAACCCAAAGGAGCAAAACTAAACTATGATAAATATAAAGATATAAAAAGTAAAGGACAAACTACGTACCGGATACATGTATGTAGTTGTACGTGTTACATAGGTCAACTAAACCCTAATGAGTCAAAACTAAACCCTAAAAAGTCAAAGTTAAACTTTTATAAGTATACACTAAACCCTAAGAAGTGTAAATTAAACCCTAAAGAGTCAAAACTAAACACTAAACCCTAAGGAGTCAAAAGTAAACCCTAAAAAATAAAAAATAAACTTTAAGCAGTAAACACTAAACCCTAAAGAGTATAAGCTGAACCCTAAAGATTATACACTAAACCCTAAGAACTATACAATAAACCCTAATGAGACCAAAGTAAATCCTAAGGAGTCAACACTAAAACCCAAATGAGCACAATTAAACCCTACTAAAGATATAGAAAAAAAGGAAAGAGACAACATATGTATCTTATATGTGTATGTAGTTGTACATGTTACGTAGGTGAATTAAACCCTAAAGAGTCAAAACTAAACCCTAAGGAGTCAAAACTAAACCCTAGAGAGTTTACACTTAACCCTAATGAGTATACATTAAACCTAAAGGAGTGTAAACTAAACCCTAAGAGTCAAAACTAAACCCTAAGGAGTCAAAACTAAACAATAAACCCTAAGCTGTTAAAATTAAACCCTAAGGAGTCAAAATTAAACCCTAAAGAGCAAAACCTAAACCCTAAGGAGCAAAAATTAAACTCTAAGGAATATAAACTGAGCCCTAAGGACTATACACTAAACCCTAAGGACTATACAATAAACCCAAATGAGACAAAATTAAAATAATCACACGTGTAGACACTATACAGTGTGCAAAGTTTGGAAAGTACGAGATTGCGTAGAAGGATTGTAGCACATAACTCTACGTAGTAATGGCGAAGGAGGAAATTATGTGTAAACAGGAGGAAACAATAAGACAAAACATGTTACGTAACATAAACAGTTATAAATCCATGAGAACTCACTACAAGAAAACACGCCATTTGCGAGGAAAATTTGCGATGCCGGATTTCCCTAGCAAAACTGCGTCTAATTTGCGTGTAATCCCAAACATCATCGCACTATAGTCGCAAA
>OVAP01000258.1:0-39935 GCA_900406295.1 Aurinia saxatilis | reverse complement strand
TTGAAGGTAGGCTAGAGACTAACCTCTCGATGATCCGGAACCACACTATTTACTTTATAAAGTATAGATTATTAATGCTACTCAAGTCTGGGGGAGAGTAGTGGATATTTCTGTTCAAGCATGGTTTTGGCAAACATTGTATGGGAAGTGAGTCTAGAACTTTTGAAGGCATTGGGATCGGATGAAGAGACAATCTATGAAATTTTCATCGGCTTCGTAATGAGGATGTGTGTTTATTTGGAATGCTAAGGAAGTCCAAGGAGAAGTACAAGGTGGTCAAGTTTGGAATTGATCGAGTTAATGTGTGGATTACTAAGTTAACTAAGATCAGTTCGACATTCTAAAGCAAGGTGAGCTCTATATTTTCAAACCTCTTTCACAGTTTGGTTTATGTGTTGCTTGAGGGCAAGCAAGGGCTAAGTCTGGGGGAGTTAATCTATCTCGTATTTTACCGGTTTTTATGATAATAAACATATATTTATTTAAAATTTAGAGTCTATATTATTATTATTATTAGAGTAAAAAAGAGTCATTTTGGGTGCATAGACGAGTTTTTGAGTTTTGGAAGGACCTAGAAGAATTATGGAGAAAAAATGGAACAAGCTTGAAGAGACGAAAAAAGAAACGAAACAAAGTTGGAAATTCAGGAAGAGGTGTCGATCAACACCACCCTGGTGTCGATCGACACCCTATGGAGAATCACAATATTTCCTAAAATCTCATGATCAAGATTTTTTCCTAAATCTTTTATTTTAATTCCCTAATTCTAAAATCCATCCTATAAATACTTTTCTACAGCCATTGTTTAGGATTTTGCATTATTTTACTTTGAGAGAGTTTTTGGGAGAAGATTTCTTAAACCCTTTTATTGATTATTATTGCTTTCATTCAGTTATTGCATGATGAATTGCTTGACCATGTCTGAGTAGTTTATTAGTTAGGTTTAGGGTTCTTAGATTAAGATGATTTTCTGTTAACTTAGCTTAATTTATGAACCATTGATTTACTCTTCTCTTTGATTGTTCTTATTGCTATACTTTAGCTTGATCATCTAGAGTCTAGATCATAAGAAATTTATTATGCATGAGAGTGCTAATAAATTGCTGGAATTTTCTTAGGAGAGCTAGCTATCTTTTCTCAAGGAGACTTAGTTTAGAACAGTTAGTGAACAATTGAATCGTTTTGTTAATGCTAGTTTAAATTCCATAGAATTTCTTAGAGAGATTTGGTCTTCTCTAGGTTTAAACTAAGAAAGTTAATCTCAGCGAGAGTTGGATTGCTTGTTTGCATTGTTCATGTTCTAGAGTTAAGATTTCTATAAATGTTTCACGATGAGTGTCGATCGACATCACACCATTGTCGATCGACACTACCCGTTTTTCGGTTCAGAATTGATTCTTAGTCGAAGTTCCCAAAGCCTAGCGTTTGTTTTAATTGATTTAAACCACTCATAATTTACATACTGTCTGCTTTAGTTAGTAAAACTCAAATTCATCACTCTTGCTCTAATTTAGAATTTAATTAAATTAGTTTGTTTAGTTATTCGGTATTCGTGGATTCGATCCTTAAGTATTATAACTGATATTTGTTGTGCACTTGCAGTTAGAAATAAATAGAGTAAAACTTTATGTCATAGGCAAAATCGATCGTGGGATTTTTCGATTTGCCTTCAAGATAGTCTTACAAATATGCTGTAACTAAAATCAATCATTGCAAGCATTGCTCATCGATCCGTTTGTACTTCTTTACTGTTGGACCTTGTGTGGGCTTCCAAAATTATACCTCTTTAGTATTTGGATATTTTCTCCTTAATAAACTTCTGAATGACTTATTCCACTTACATTCACGTGTGGTATCTTGTCTCCATATCTCAACTTCATTTAGAATGTGCAAAGTTTTTAACAAGGAACAAACGTATTTTGTAAGATTGCTGCCTTGAGTGATAAATGGCCGTTTTAGTCTCCTCAAAAACATTTCTAAAGCACAAACAAATAAGAAATAATAATTTTGTACTGAAATCCTTTAGTTTTACTAAGTATATATAGTAAAGACCTGAAAAATATTGATTATATCGGTAACAAGTGTTCAAAAAATGACTCAATCACAATTCCTTCAAATGCATCTGTAATTTTACACAGAACCCCCTATAAATTCCATGATTCATGAAAAGTAAAGAACGAGTAAAATATCATATGATCTAGTGTCAAAAACATAGCCAATATAATGTTCTCTATAATGTAAGTATAAAAAGAGATATCTTAGAGATCAAACGTCGGAATTTCAGAAGAGCAACCATGTGAGGCCAGATACAACATCCTTGGCAACAAGTTTCTGTAAGGATCACTCTCTCTTTTCATTTTCAAATATGCAATGCACTGTTCAACCTCAGACTTGACTTGTAAGTAAAACTCTTGAGCCTTTTCTTTGTCTCTTAGCTCTTGCTCCTTACCTGCAAGAAAAGAAAAGAAAGACAAAGTCATTGGACGTATTAAGATATTAAAGTAGAGAGCTCCATTCGTAATAAGACATATAATAAGACATACCTAATGTTTCTATTGGTTTTCCAAAGTAATAGTAGAACCGGCCTGGAATCTTAGGCACAAGTCCTGGTAAATAACAATCTTGGTTTCCCAATTCGCTCTCATCACCTTCCCTAACAGTTGTGACAGTTGGGAAATCTATGTTACATGAGTTTTACTTTAAGAGTTTATATGACAGAGAGAGAGTGTACTGAAACACCTTAAGTTGCCAGCTTCCCTTGTTGCCTTTTCCATTAAATCATTCAATATAGGGATGTTCTTTTGATCATTGGAATCCAGAACAATCTGAGAGTCATTCATTGTCCCAAACAAAATTTACTTGAAACCGAGGTTCGGGTGAAAATAAAGCATTTGAAGACAGAAACATTGAGACTGTCGAGTAATACAGAAATCTGAATAGAACCATTTGTTGCTAATGCGTACCATGAAGGAAGTAGAATATAGTGCTAGAGCTTTGAAATCATAAATAGAATCACGGGATTGGGTTAAAGAAAGCTTACGTTGCAGATGTCGTCTTCTCCAACGACACCGAAAGGAACAATTTTTGCTCCAAATTTAGATGCAACTCTCACAAACTCGGGATGATCTGGCCAGAACAACTTGTACTCTTCACCCTGCAAAGGTTCTCTGGACATGTTAAAAAATAAAAATCCAAAAATACGTAGAAAGGTTATGAAAATGACTATATTTCCAACATCACCTTTCTATGCAAAGCTTCACGGACACCTCCAGGATACAAAAGCACATGAGACTTTAAACGCAGTAATTTGTAGATGTTGAAATTGGAGACGGGAACTCCACCCATTATCTTATATTTGTCGAACATCTGTGGGTCGAGTATGTCGAGTGTCACGTCTTGGTTAAAAATCAACGGGTGTGCCAAGCCGCGTAAGTGAATGTTCCTCTCTTTTAAGAGTTGAGTTACCATTGGAGCTAACTCAAATCCCAATATCATGTGATAACCTACGTAGAGAACCGGTCCCTCTGAAGGTAATCCTTGGAGCCCCCTTACAAGAGTGCCGTCTTCTAGAGTTGACAGCATTACAGGGGACGTAGCATCTATTAGCAATCTGCACCGCAGAAATTATCATTCAGTATTCCCGATATCTCGGAGCAATTAGTAAGGCATTTACCTGTGTTCGTCTACTTGTTGCTTTAACTCAAATGGTGTAGGCGAAATGTAATCCGAAATATAGTCATGAGACTTCCCACGACGATAGAAACAAGTAGACTTGATGATAGTAACCAGATCTACACCGTCCTCCTAGCACGACATGTAAAATGAACAAGTATCAACATTTGACCCTAACTATCATCTTTCTTCTGCAATATACGAAGACCACTTACGAAAAAGAGAAACTGTCCATTGTCATTAAGCTTACGGACAATACATTTTGGCAAGGTGCGCGAGTATCTCTCAATGTCTTCCTCGTTCAGCAGCCATTGATCGCGTCCACTGCAGTAGTCAAAATCAGATATGCTAGAGCGTCACTTTGCAAGATTCAGAATTTCTGGGAGCCAATGAAACAGAGAAATTTTATAGACCTCAGAAGTATCAATGATTCAGCTCTGACCGAGTATATGTGAGAATTCGCAGATGCAACAGCAGACTTCAGCAGTTCCAGCTTCCAAAGGAGTGTGTCCTTAGGAAACATCCTACTAAGAGTCTGCAAATATGGTTTTCGAGGTGTTTTAACTATATTACTACAAGTCTAGAACTAAAATCGCAAATGAATAGACGTACAGGGAGATTAGCTGAAACTGCAACTAGGTCTCTTAGCATTCCTCCACCCATTTGACGGACAGAATATTCCTTTGAAAAAGCGTCTAACATTGCAGTCAATGGATCTCCTGCGCAACAAAGTCCCGGGAACAAAGAAACGCATGTTTAAATAAGAGCTGATGTTGTATAACATTTAAATGCTAAAACCAACACCATCTACATGTAGTAAGGGTAGAACATGAGAGTACCTTGCTCAAAACCAAATATATCTTCCAATAGAGTAGGAACCCCATCTGGTAGAACATTTAGCATTCCTGATAGAGGTTCCCACATGAAGTTGTTGACATGTGTGGCTGCAACAAACAAAATATTGTGTATGATGAGGAAATGTATATATTTCTTATCTCAAAGAACGAGGGTTGTACGTGGATTAGCCAAGATCAGAGAAAGATCGATGTTAGGATTCCTGGATGCAACATCTAACGCAAGAGACGCTCCAATAGATTCTCCGACTAAGTATATAGGTCTATTTGGGAAACGATTGTTCTCAGCCTTAACTGTCCTCTCAATAAGCTTCACCAAGTCTGAAAACAACACAAGGCTCTTATTCCACATTAGCTATATTATCAGTTAATTTGTCGACAACAGATAATTCTGAGAAGGATTAAGAAAAGAGCACCTTTAGCAGGAGTACGATCCCTGACTGGAATGTGAAGGCACCATAAATCAAAAATCCTATTCAGAGACAAGAGCTATCAGAAATGTGTTTTACATGTCTAGATGGAAAATGGTGAATTACGAATATCTAGATATCAAGAGTTGTTGGTTAAATATTTCCTAGTATCCATATTACGAAAAGAGGCATGAATGTTGGCAAAATACAAAATTGTAAAGAAATGAAGAGAAAACAGCAAGGGAATAGAAATTACGCACTCCCCGAGTCTCTTATGATGGCGAAGGAGTCCTAGTCCAGTACCATCAATGCCTGCAAAGTTTTAGTTGATAACTTTTTAATTGTTCCATGGAAAGGAAATTAATCTAAAATTTAGAGGACGAACCAGGTAAAAAAAGGAGAAGAGGGGAGCGTGGAGCTTGAGCGCCACACTCCAGTGGGGAGAACCAACGAGGTGGACCACCATCCTCGACGAAATCTCTCGCTTCTTCCAAAAAATCGGACAAGCTCTTGCGCAAATCTGGAGTAGACGTGTCCACTTTCGAATACGGATTATACTCATCCTTCCGTGTCCGTTGAATACCTCCAGGGTTGGTCAACTTCGCAGCTTTGATCGCCGTGGTTCCATAGGTCCGTCGTAGTAAGATCGACTTTGAAGAGCAGAAATCAGAAGAGAGAGAGAAGATGGAACCAAGTACTGTAGCCGCCATTGTCGACAACCACCTCTGAGAGATCGCTTGATTTATTCCCAAGGAGGAGGAGGCGAGAGTTTTGCCGTTTTCAATTTGTGTACTGTTATAATACGACAAACTTGTCCTAACAAAATGCCAAGAAAGTGCGCGGAAATAAACACTGACGTTTTCCTTTTTTGCCTTTTAATACATGATTAATCTTTTTAATTCACTCATAATGGAATTGCTACATGAGAAAAATGATCTCCTATTTTATAATGTAAGAGGTAATAATTGGTGAATGATTAGACAAGTGTAGCAAATGTTTTAAAAAATTCGTTCATCCACTAATTCGTAAAACTTGTTGAAGTGAAATTTGAAGACATGAAGCCACGTGAGTCAGTTGTCATATAGTAATCAAATCATACAAAGTCCAAATCATTGAAAATATGTTTTTTGAAGTCTAAACCAATTAATGCCCCATTTGACCGAATGCATCCTCATATCGATCGAATAGATGAGCATAATCATGAAGAAGCTTATAGAACTCTCTAGGGATATTCAATTGATATCTAAGAGTCACAAGATTTATTTGGAAAGCTTTAGTAGTTATTCAAGATACACTTTTTGATAAGAGTCAATCGAATATCCTTAGATTCGATCAAATCATAAGGATAAATCTAAATATATTAGATTATTATCTCTGATTCAATCATATATCTTCTCAACTTCTGCAGTCGACCTCTCTTCACTATAAATATCAGAGAGCCACGAGCAGAAGAAACGCAGACTTTTAAAAGTATCCAGGCGAGTCAACTTACTAGTTTTCATTTCTCTTTTGTTCTTCAAATTTCTTTTGTTTCGATTTCGATTTGCTGTCAAAGGAAGAAATTGTCATTCCTTGTCTTATGATTTTGAAAGAGTTTTATGAAACCTTTGTACCTTGATTTATATGATATCAATTTTTTTTTTCATATGTTTCATTAGCATGTATGAGTAGTATCCTTGTTAGGAATATGTTTTGTTAAGGAGCATCATGGTTTGGTAGATGGAAATATGGTTATGCAATAGGGAATATGCATCAAAGATCTTAATTACATCTAGGATTGACTGCGGCTAAGACACCATTAGAGTATGTTAACATGAATACTGATTTTAAAAACTTATGTCCATTTTCGGAGGAGCAATTGATTTCTTAGATTTAAGGACTAGATTATAGACGGAAGGGGCGACACAACATTTTATATTAATTTGAAACTCGCTAATTAGACCAGCTAAGCCTAACAAATGATAATCGAATAATAGTGATTTCAAGCTGTAAAGCCTTTTCGGAAGATTTTCATAAACTACTACCATGATCATTCAAACTGTGATCTTTGCAACATTCCTAGCCTCCTAACATTTTAATCATTTGAAGTTTACTTACGTTCTTATTTATTTTTAAATTTCAGGCGAATACGATCGATCGAATCCTTCTAGCTTCGATTGAAAGTCCCACCATTTGATCGATTGCTTCTTCATTTGATCGAATCTGTCACTCACAAACCATTTATTTGCTGCTTAGCTCTTATGAATTTAAAGGTGTTACTGCGTACACTTTGCTCTTTGTGGATGTGATCCCTATGTACTACTGCGAACGCTTGTGCGTTTGCAGAATTATTTTGGGTGAAAACTTAATCTCCATCCGTAGCTTCTTATCTCTCCTATTCTCTCCATTGGAGCCAACCTCTTTGCAATTTCAGAGATACTTAGATGAACTTGCATATTAAATTTATGAAACCATTTCAGGTTTTTGTGGTGATTCATAGCGTCTTCTTCACCTAATCGGTGATTCCAGGTAAACATCTCTTCGTGATTCATGTCCCATGAATTTCACAATCTGAAAATCAAATGCTCAAAACTAGAAATTTTCTGGTTTCTATTTTCATCTTTGATAAATGACTTCATCCTTACTCGTCATATCTCCTTAAAGCTCTCTAGTACTTCTTCTCCATTCACTCACAAATTTATGATATTTTTGCAAATTCATGACTTTTCCTGAGAAGCACTAATCTTGAACTCCATCTCAGTGTTAAAGACAAACTGCAAAACACTAACTTTTGTCCTTTTTCCATAACAGTCTCATTGGTTCCCAAATCTATGTCCACATGTAACTCCTTAGCCCAGCGTCTCTTTCCTTGTATTCTTTGATATTTAGTCTAGCTTTGAAACTGTGAATTCTTGTGGAACCTTACAATGGACTTTCTTGTGCTTTTAATAGCCTTTAAACAGATTCAAACTTTTCTCAGACTTGTGATGATGTCTTGAGATCCTCTGAAATCCTAAGCTTGATTTATTTCTTTATCAACTACTGACGTGTAGAGATAACCATATCTCAGTTGCTTCTAGTAACCTGAGGTAACTTCTTCTATCTCTAAATAATAGACCACTCTCGACTTACTTCCAAATTCAAAGAAAGAACCATACTAACTTGTCTCTTCCCTTGAATTTTATCACCAACAGCTCCACCTGGAATCAAACTTTTTCCTATGATCCAGAACCTTACAAATAAGTCCATTAACCTATTAATCAAACTGATTTTACGTTACCGACATAAGAATTAATTTTTATTAAAATTGACCCGTTTCATCTTTGTTTTCTTTCTGTGAGAGTAGATGTCGATATTATGAGTTACATGTAGCTGCATTTTCAATTAGGGAGCATGAGGAAGTTCAGAGCAAAGCTGGAACTCTTGACCAACTACGACCTTTGATACACACCTTTACTTCAAACATACAAGCCTTCTCCTTCTTGTCCTGAAAGCAGCCCACTTTTTTCCCCCAGTTTTCTCTCCTTAGACTTAGTTGCCCCCGTTATCTCATTCAATTTGAGAATGTCTTTCCATACTTAAGATTTTCTTTGAGCTAATTATACCTGCTTGATAATGAGCTCAATAACAAAATTGCTTGAACTTCTTCTGACACTTCTATACCTAGATTGTTTAAGTCAGAAACCAGCTTGAGAGAGTCATCCACATTATCATATATTGTCTTTGAGTCTTACATCTTGAAAGTATATACCATGAATTGTAGAGAGATCCTATTAGACAAAGAAGTCTTTGTGTATAGCTTGTTCAACAAATACCACATAGGTGATGCCATGATTTTCTTCAACACTCGATCCCCCACATTCAAGACTACAAGATCTTTAATCCTGTCTAATTTTTCTACCTTCTTTGGATCGATGTTTGCTATCAGCCTCTATCATCCTTGTCTTCTTTACAGCTTCTAACTCTTCTTCTGTACTAGGCTCATCATTTAACAATATTTCATCTGTTAAGATTCCAAATGTGCCACCAGCTGAATCTTCCACATAGAGAAATCTCATGCTAGCTCCATCAAACGTATCCACCTTGATCCAAGCTTTGGTCATGACTACCAATCTGAAATTTATAGATTAGAGCAGATAGATACTTGTTACCTTTTTCCCTTGTAACTCCTCTTAATCTGTTTCTCAAACCCTGTAATTTAACATGGATTGCTCTTATACCACTTTGTGGAGATTTACGATTTTATCCTATGCTCTATATATAGATTCCTATGATTAATTAGAAAGTAAAAAACACATATTTTATTCACCCAGAGTTTCCCTCCTGGTACTCTCTGGGGTGGAAACTGTCTCCCACAACTACCTCCACTATAAGAAAGAGATTACATCGATATCTAACCTTGGTTCCTCTTATTACAGGTAATGCCCAAGAGACCTTGAACCAAATCAATACAAGTTACATGAAGATTGACGACAAAAGACTTAAGTAGGATTTAACCCTTTTGTCTCTTTATATAGACTTACACTATTTGCAAGTAACATAAGTCTCTTCTTCTTGTGTAATCATGTGGGCTGAGATTGTTGATGGCCCATACAGTTGTTCTCTTCTATTTCTGTTTATAGCTATACCGGCCCATTTCCAAAAGTCACCAAGCCCAACAACCAACAACAATAACTCGGGTCATTAACCATTCTTTCAGAAAATGATGACAATAACGGGAACTTGCGTCCCTATTTAGGTTATTGTTCCTATTTAGGTTACTATCATGCATGTGGTATTCAAGGACATAATGTTAAGCAATTTCTCCAGTTCTGCATTATGTCACATTCTTCAAACCTCATACCTCGACAAAATTATTATAGTGAGTTCCAAAACTTCTCGCATCCCTCTCCACAAGCTTACAATGTCATGGTGTCATATTCTTCAAACTTTGTACCTCGACAAAATTATTAGAGTGGGTTTAAAAACTTCTCGCATTTCTCTTCACAAGCTTACAATGCCATGGTGCCACTGTTACCATCTAAAAGTCCTTCATGGCTTATGGACTCAAAAGCTTCTCACCATTTAACTTCTAATCGTGCAAATCTTCTTTTTCACGCTCGGGTGGTGAGGTTCAAACCAGTGATGGAAAGAGCCTTGTATTGCAAACACTGGTTCCTCTTCCTTCATGGCTTATGGACTTCAAAGCTTCTCACCATCCTAATCGTGCAAATCTTCTTTTTCACGCTCGGGTGGTGAGGTTCAAACCGGTGATGGAAAGAGCCTTGTATTGCAAACACTGGTTCCTCTTCCCCCCCCCCTTTGTTACTCTCACATTTTCTTTAAATTGATGCCATAATCCTTGTTTCAATTAAAAAGCTACGTATTAACAGTCATGTTTTTTGTGAAAAATTTCACTCATTTGTTTCACGTCAACAACCTTAATTCGGAGGCATCAGTAGTGACGAGAGGAATTAAATACGGAGGTTATGAGTGGTTGCAACACAATCAACTAGATCAATTTTCTTTTGCAGCTTCAATAAAGTGTCATTTGGCAGTCTGGAACTTAAGTCTACGCCATCCTTTTCTTCTAATGTATAAAACAGTTATTTCTCCTTCTTTACGTTCTGATTCGAGCAAGTTCTTAATTTTTTTAATTTTTTTTGCATTGATTGCTTAATAAATAGATTCAAAAAATTGCATTTGTTATTAATGTCCTCTCTTTCATCGACTAAGGCACTTGGATTAGTATATTCTTATGTTTGGACATCACCCGTTCATTAGTTTGATCGCCACTTGAATTACTATAATCTTATGTCATTTTTGTGGATCATTTCACTAACTATTTATGGTTTTATCAACTTGATTTCTCAATAAATAAAATTCACAAAATGCTTTTGCTATTAAACCTTTTGTTTCATCGACTAAGCCACTTTAAGTAATATACTTGTATGTCATTTTTTGGATCATTTCACTAACTATGTATGGTTTTATCCACTTCTTTACAAGTTATTTGCAACACAATCAACTAGATCAATTTTTGAATAGAACTGTGCATCTTTCTTGGCTATTCTCTTAGTCAAAGTGCATTCCTATGCTCTGAGCCTTTCTCTTCTCATACACATTATACACCATGTTCAATTTGCGGAAACATAATTTCCTTTTTACAAACCCTCTTGTCCAGCTCCTAAACTCACACCCGATATTGCTTCTTGATGCTTGCCAATCACCACCAAATCTGTTGCACCTATTATCTCCCTAACACCAATTCCCNATTTCCCCCCCCCCCCCCCCCCCCTTTCTTTTTCTCGTTTGCCCTTTGAAACAATTTTACCTGATGATGTTTCTCATGATGCAACAACCGGCAATTCAAATTTACAGGCTTTGTCATCCCTCAGTAATATGTCCACGATAGACTCTGCTTCAAATTCGGTTACAAGTATCTAACATGTGGTGATCTACTATGTTTAAGTAGTTATTTACAAATATCATATATATAATCATCTACTTGACTGTAATATTTATGTGTATTATAGTATCCAACATGTGTTCATCTACTTGATGTACATAATTAGTTAAAAATATCGTAAATATAGTCATCAACATTTTAGACAAATCTTGATACTATCATTTCAAACCAAATGTTTGCAGAAAGATGTGGTCAGCTATTTGACATAAGTATATGAATATTGTAAATGTAGACTACTTGCATTACATAAAATGCCACGCTACTATCAGCAATAAAGTTATTATCATATTTTACTATCAGCAATAAAGTGAACAGAGAGGAATTGTGATTTTTTTAAGACAAATTTGTCCTCACAACAATTTTTTGGGGAGAACACTACCACTTTACTGAAAGAGTACATAACTACTATATTATTTTGTCAATTTCTCTAAAATTTATAGTATGTTAAGAACCTAAATATTGTGAAATTGGACAGATTTTGCTGAAAATTAGTTGAGAACCTAATATTTATTTACTAGCAAAGTTGTCAATTAGTGATTTACCAATACTCTTATGTCGTTAGCTAGTAAACATTTTATATCGGTTAATTGATTGATTAGTAATGAGTTAGACGAGTGTGCTACTTGTTGGAACCGTTTTTTTGACAATGACACTGGACATTATTCCGGGGGATTTTCCAAACAATTTATTTGTCGGAATCCCCGAATTGTGGAGTCATTGGATTCCTCGTTATGATCAATACAACATGGCGTCTTCATTTGTCAAAAATGGTATTTGTTTGAATGAGAAATGTTGGTCCAAAGTCGGTGACTTGGAAAGCTTGATAATTTGGCTAAGTGTAAAAACTAACAAATATCCTGCAGTGGTTACTTGAGGTGCAAGTCCTCTCGGAGAAGTCACACCAAGGTTCAAGACCTTGTGAGTATATTCTGATGTATTGTAAAGAAGAAATCTCAGTCATGAATGTACCGTGCTAATCTAACTTAAACGGGTTTATAATCGGGTTTGGATTAGTGACTGAGATTGAGTTTGAGACTTGGTAAATGGCCCATATTCCTATAAAATTGTGATTGATTTATTAATTAAATAAATAAAATCACAAATAGCTTATTTAATGTAATGCCTAACGTATGAATTGATTTTGAAGTAATGATGGGAATTTGAACTTTCACTACACAAATGATGTGAAATATATGTTTGTGGATTTAATGGGATATTTCCCATGATAAGCTTAAAAGGCTACTAACTCTCATTCTAGAAAACTGACGTTAAGTAAAATAACACCAATCTCCTTTCCTTCTTCTTCTTAGTTGTCTTGAGAGTACAACACATATTCTCAAACCCGTCCCTTCCTTAAGGCATATAAAGCAAACTTTTTAGGCCACAAAATATGTAATAAAAGTTTGGGCCACCTCTACGATATATGTAAGGAGCTTAGAACGATATAAACATGTAGTTGTTGCTCATGTCCTGGGTTCAAAGCTCTTCAGATTTATCCTTTTACCTTTCCTTATCCTTTCTATTTTTTACTAGAGATTTTTCTTTTTTCAAAAGAAAGGTTCTGATGGAGGTAATTATCTAGAAGTGATAATAAAGGGCAAAAAAACATTATATGCTTTAAGACTCTCAAAACTATGGGACTGCACTGCATATTCTAGGCTTCGTTAGGCTTCTGATAGAGTATTACTGATTAGAAGATTGTTGTAGTTGTATATCGGGAATCTAATCTTCAAAGAACTGTCACACTTCATGGCAATTTTTTATTTAAGGAAAGAGATCATCAAGATCTCGACTCTGCTTTCCGGACAATCATCGTTTAAGATTTTAGTATTGTAATATTTTTTAATATGTTCTTCATACTCTTCTTCGCATACTCAAAAGTCTGTCTAGCCTAGTTGAGTTTTTATCTAGTCTAATTAAGTTTTTCACGTTTTTTTATTCAGTCAAGTCAGTACCTATGTTTATAGTCATTTATATTCATGTGGGGATTGTTGGAAATTACTTTTATTAAGGTTAAACAAAATATATGCGTGAATAAGAAATGGGTCTTAACTCATAAGCAGATGAAAATCATTCATTAACTTATAAGTTTAAAGTGGAAAATTTCCCACATCCAAAGTTTAGAAAAATTCCAAGTAGATTATATAGTGACTAATAATTGTATTAGCCTAGTGAAGTAAGAAAGAGATGATGAAAGACTACACATGCACGCTCATGGCTCGAGACCCATTGACTCTTAGGATCTTTGCGCTCTTGGGCTCTATATGCTCAAGCGGGGGTTACCTTTTTGCCAATTGGGTCAGTCATTTTTCCTTGGCAAAGAGTTAAAGGCAAAAATGATTTTTACACACTAATGCAGACTAATATTATGTATTTAAAGACTGCATTAGACTCGGGTAAAGATAAAACGTTTTTAAGTGTTTAGCTCTTAACTCTTAAGATTCTTCTCTACTCAGTATAAACAGAACCACTTTATGTCTTAGAGTGGGTTCCAAAATTTTCTTTCAAACAAAATAAACATTCTCTCTAGCATTCTCTTATAATTTAAGGTAGTTCATCTATGTCTTTTCAAGAGTATAGTAGATTGTTTATGTTTGTTAGAATCATTATTCACTTATCGGAAATATGGTTTCCTATGGTAGTATCCTAGGACACATGAATCTCTAAAACCTGTCACACTACGGGTGTTTTTTTAGTTAAGGAAGAAATCAAATGTAACGCCCCGATCGCCCCTACCAGTGAGGCCCCCATGTCCTCTCTTGGCCCATGGGCCCTACCCGTATCCAACAGCTGATGCGTTAATTTGGTAGGCTCGAAAGACTTGTTTACTAACCTTGCAATCACTACAAGATCTTTTCCCGTGCTTTTTCCTCACTCACATGGTATCGCAAATCACTTCCCAGTAGGTCACTCATCCTTAAATGGCTCCAACTCAATCACGCTTAACCCTGGATAAATGCGCTTTGGTGACATAGGTAGCCACATCATTTCTCTTAAACCTCTCCACATGCACTAATATATAATATAAACTAGGATCTTACAATCACCCCCACCCAAAGAGTGTAACGTATTCGTTGCACACCAGGATCGTCACCCCCGACGGTGTGAGCTCACCCGACTACACAACTGTAGGGTACGGCTCTCGTACCAATCGTAACGCCCCGACCGCCCCGACTAGTGAGGCCCCCATATTCTCTCTTGGCCCATAAGCCCCACCTCTGTATGATGGTCGGTGCGTTAATCTTGGAGGCTCAAAAGACTTATTTACTAGAACTGCTAAACCATAAGATCTTTTCCCGTGTTTTTCCACTCACATAGTACCGCAAATCACTTTCACCTCAAGCACATCTAGACAAGTGACCAAAAGAATAAATACACTTTGATAACATAGATAGCCAAATCAATTCTTTTAAACCTTTCAACAATCATAACTATATACCAGCAACAAGGATTTTACATCGAATCTCGTCTCCATTGTTCTGTTTCCTTAATATCTTTTATTTTCTTAGTTATATTGCTAATTCCATAGTATTTCACAAATATTGGTAGTTCTCAACATAATACGTGCTTTGTAATCTCAATTTTTCTAATTTATAGTAACTTTTTTTCCTCAACATTGATAGGAACTATATTCCTTATCGACCAGCCGACAGACAACAGTAACCAAGCATGTGATTCAATCGTATTAAATTATTAACTATATTTCTCACACGTTGTTTGCAAAAATAAATCAGAAATATAATAGAAAAAAAGAAAACAGAATATTAAAACAAAAACACAATCGAACCTCACTATTAGTTGAATTTGTTCATTTTACTTAAGAATTACACTCTATTTATTCACGTTGGATGTAAACACTAACACTAGTAACATTTTGGATTCGTTATAGTTTAGATACAATCATACAAATGAAGACGTGCAGTGTCCATCCTCTAAACTTTCAATAAATAAATATATATATATATATATATATATATATTATTCATTATCCAACCAATTTGTGGGATTAGGTAGGATATAGTGTATATTATATTTATATCTAATATTACTAATGATGTCCATCCTTTACACAATGAATGCATGTGTCTGTGTTATGACCATATATGGATATAGTGTGTATTACATCTAATATTACTAATGTTCCTTCCTTCAATGAATGCATATGTCTGTGTTATGACCATATATGGATGTCTCTCTTATATATGGATGAACAAGAAAGGAGACCTATTTATCTCCGTTATGACCACACCATGGATGACAAGTACAACAAGAAGTCATTGTCTACTCTTTTTTTAAAGAAATTTTTTTATTCTTTTGTTATTTTTCTACCCTGTCTCATTTTATTTTCTCTGACTCTCTTTAAGTATGTTAATTCAAACATGAAACGCTAAAAAACATAAAAATGTTTTGCGTATACCATAATATGAATTTTTTGTATACCATAATATGAAACATAAAAATGTTTTGTGTGAAAGAGAAATTGGTAAATATAACCAATAAAAACTCCATATTCTTATCTATAACCTTGCATAGAATACACCTTATAACTGATGTAATATTGACCTATACACTCTTTTTAAATCTTTTCTTTGATTACATTGTTTTCTTTAGATGAAAAAAAAAAACATAGACATTGGTTTTGGTGCCGCCGTTCTTTCTCCGTAGGATGGGCCTCACAAACTATGTGGGCTATGATTTAAATTTGTATGTTCAATACAAAATGATTAACTACAATAAATAATTGTAAATAATTAAAAGATAATGTTATAGATCTGTGTTTGACAAAACTACATAGTTGTAGTATTATTGATAAAAAGTGGTTCATAATTCTTATTGTACTAAAACTGTAAACTACAAAAGATTATCAAACACTTCCTTGTAGACGGCATTAATAGTCCTTTTGTGCACCTTCCCTTCTTTGTTTGTTACAAGTATTTGTATTTCGGATCTTGACTTGATTTTTGAAAGTGCAACATATAGCTATCCATGAGAGCATACACGCCTATGTAGAAACAAGGGTTTAATGCAAAAAACCCTTCAACTCGATTCTTTTTGCAAGTTTACCCCCGAAGTTGAAAAAATGCAAACAAAACCCTTCAACTCAAGTAAATCGTGCAAAATAACCCTTCAACTCAATTTAACCATGCAATATAACCCACCACTATATTTTTACTATCCGAAAATGACACAAAAATTAATAAAAAAAATCAGTTTCGCTTTGGATTCAAACTTGTAATATATTGATATTCTAATAGACGTGTAACCAATAATCTAAGGAAATATTCAATAGTAAATTATCTTATATTTCTTTAATAGACTGTATTTGATTCTGAAGGAAATGAAAATTCTCATATGTGTCCAAAAAATAAAAAAAATTATCTCTTGCGCCTATGAAAATCGAAACTGAAATTATGTTCGGTTTTTAATTTTATTTTGACTTTTATGTTATTTTTCTCTACTTCATGCCATTTTCGATGGGTAAATTTGCAAAAAAAATCGAGTTGGAGGTTTATTTTGCATGGTTTAGTTGAGTTGAAGGTTTATTTTGCATTTTTCCAACGTCGAGGGTAAATTTGCAAAAAAAATGAGTTGAATGGTTTTTTTTGCATTAAACCCTAAAAAAACCTTCATGTTCAAGAGATTGTCTTTGACTCTTATTAGTTTTAGGTAACTCTTGTTCGACAACAGCAATCAAACCCTGAAAAGGACATACCAAAATTGTCATAAAACATGTGAAAAGAGAAAAATTAAAAAAAAGCAGCAAGTCGTGGACAGATTTAGTACCTTTTGATGATCTGATTTCATTATGAACCCACCACCATCTCCAAGATCTAAATCAGATTTGAATTTGCTAACAAACCACACCCAATTATCCGTGTTTTCCGCTTGTACTACAGCCCATGCTATTGGAAATATTCTATTTGTCGCATCTCGTCCAACATCAACTAGTAATTGCCCTTTCATTGGTTTTTATAAAATAACCGTCAACTCCTATGAGTTTTCGACATGTCTCTTTCCATGCTCTTCGGACACCGTCAAAGCATACATAAAACCGATTGAATACATCTTCACCTTGATCATTTAAGACACTGTAACTTTAACAGAAGATCCTGCATTTGAAAGGTGATCTGCTTTGCGTATTCTCTGATGTGCAATTTTTTCGTTATATTCTTTCTCAATCCACCCCAACGTTTTAAGCAGAGCAAACTAACATTGATTCCTTGTAGATTTGATCTTCCATTTCTCTCTACTTATCTCTTCAATATGAAGAGGTATTAAGTCCGGGTCATGCCATAACCTGTCCCAAAAAGCCTCGCAATAACAGGTTCCTTCAACATCTCACACTTTCCATTTGTAACACATAAATGAGTGCTTATGAAAACGTTCACCTCCCACTTGTTCTTCTAATTTAGCGAGCAATATACGCATCATGGGAAATCGCCATCCGTTGCACATTTAAACCAGGCTTAACTTTATCATACAAATATTGCTTGATGTTTCTCATTGATCTCAACGCGTAGTACAAAACGATCTCCTTAAAAGAAACACCACTATAAAAGATTTGAGCAGTAATCTTCCATCACCACTTCTCATACGATAGTGCTCTCTCTTGATGACAAGTGTACAACCACATCATCATCATCATCACTCTTTGGAAGAACATTGTGCCTTGCAGGAAGTTCATCCCTATACTGAGACACACTATCTTCAGTCTCATACTCAAACCCCTCCAACAAATCTTCCTCATCCGACTTGCTTTCACTTGAATTGCTTTCACTATTAACTTGTATCTCATCCTCGTTCTCCTCCAATACAAAATCTGAATCATCTAGGTCGTTGTCTTCATAATGCATCTTCAGAAATTTCCCAACTCTACAATCATACCCATCACTTTAATCTCTGCAAAAGAAGAACTCACGGTTTTGAAAAAGTATAGGAATTAAATACCTAATAAACTTTATCATTCAAATGTCTCATCCTTGCTTGTTTATTTAATTGATACATGTAACATTACTAGACTCTTCTTTCCGTGCTAGTTAATCTGCTTGATCGATTGATATATATATATATAGTCAAATCGCAAGTTTGTTGATATATTCCATGAACCTCTCGAAAGGACTAAACCGTTTTAGAAAAATTGTGAAAATCCCAAACACTAGAAGATTCTATAACAAAGCTTCAACGTAATTCCATTTTAAATGTCAAAAATATAATTTTTGAACTCAAAAATAAAAAATGAAACCCAGAAGAACGAAAGAAGAAGAAGAACAAAGTTGAGTATGTACCAAAAAATCAAACACAAAAGAAGAAATCAATCTGAAAGAGACAAAGAAGGAGAAGCAAGGGAGAAAGATACTAAACCCATTGATTTCCTTGATTGTAATTCTCAAAACTCCCAATTTCTTCTCTTGATTGCTCAGCTTCTTATAAACCCCAATTTTGGAAGATTGACGCAACGGTTCCAACGCGAAGAAGGTGAATTTTTATGTCGGGATTTTTCTATTTTTATTTTAGGCTGATCGGGTCAGGTTTGTGTCGTATCTGATGTCGAGTTCGGTTTGCCATATTAATTAGAAATTGGTTATTAGTACCATTCAGTTTAGTGCAATTTTAATTTTTAATCACAGATTTTAGCTTAACAAATTTGGAAACGTGAATTTTCAAACGCAAAGGTAGCTTTAGAAGATTTCAAAACTTTGTGGGGTTACAAATAGTAATGTTTGCTTCTATATAGTGTGCCAAAGAGGCTCAAACTTTGTGTAGATGAGGACAGGAATCGAAATTTCCATGTAGTTGTAGATCGTTTCCCTAAATATCAAACATCTTTTTTTTTGTGGTTCTTCTAAAGGAAATAGTCAGCTATTCCGTTTACATAGTATGACTTAGGATTCTTGTAGAGTAAATAATTTTGTAACAGTTCTGGCATTGTTTCCGACTATTTTTATGAACATTTTGTTTCTGACTATTTTTTCCACATGGTTGAATATATATGTTATGGATTCTTTAATCTGATTTGTGATGGATTGTTTTATATATTAACATGGAACCATATATATGTATATATATATATACTAGATTACTGGCCCGCACCTTGTGTGAGCTATGTTTTTTATTTTTATGTTATATTAAATGCAAACGATTAATTACAGTAAATAATTGTAAGAAATTAGTAAGATAATATTATAGGTTTATGTTTGGTCAAACTACATAGCCGTCTCCTACAATTTTTTGCATACACATGATGAGAGTATCAACCTTTAATTTCAAATTATGCTTTGTTAAACTTGAGATATTTACGCTGTTCAAGTACTCCTCTGGAATCAACACGTGCACCAGAGAATGAACGGCCCGTGTGTGTTTTATAACATCTCATGTGCCCTTGTGGGGGCACTGCAGAATGCGACATAAAAAACACACCCACCGATAAAAACAATATTATGTTTTAAAGATAGCATATTATTCTTGATGTAAGAAGTATTCTCAAACTTACATACGATATGTAAAATGAATTCATAAATTTTTAGATTTGGCTATGCTAAAATACCATTTAAAATTATTTACACAATCCATTTGAGAAATAAAAGTGGAATATAATTGATTAAAGCAGGAATATGTGTTCCGTAATTTTAGTAGTACCAAATATGCAAACTACAAAATATTGTCAAATAATTCCTTGTAGACAACATTCGTCGTCCTTTTCTACACCTTCCCATCATAGTCGGTTATTAAAATTTTTATGCCGAATCTAAATTTCATTCATGAAAGTGTAACATATATCCGTGAGATAGTGCAGGTCCTTTTATGGGAGGTGATTGCCATATCTGTTGCGCGAAACGGTGAATTAGCACATATGACATAGATTCCAGTGTTCCACAACATCGCTCATCCTTTATGGGAGTTGCTTGCCATATCTGTGGTTTCATTTATTGTTGAAACATCGCTCATCTTTACACAAAACGATAAACCATAACCAGAGATAATGCTAAGCATCTAATCTTCTTCATTGCTCATACTCATATACCAGGAGTATCAAACACTCTTTCTTGATGATGTTAAGCATCTAATTATCCCCGAGAGTAGGCTCCGAGGAAGCTAACTCAGAGAAATTTTAAATAGATGTTTAATTGAAGTGGTCACAGTCATCACAAAGATCAACCAACTTGCGTCTAAAATATACCAGCGAGATATACTGATGAATATTTTAGGACAAACATGTGGGAACCTGTTTCAGCATCGTAGAGTTCAAAACATGATGATGTCGTAGGGTTCATGAGCTGTCTGCATCATTCACAAAACCAAAATTGTTAAGGAGGTTAACGTACATCAGCATTGTTCTGCGGGGAAAAGTGGTGCATCTATCTTGGCGATACTAACGTATATAATCAAGCAGAAATCGGGAAATCTATCCTAGTCATGACATGCATAATCACAAGATAAGCTTCACATCACAATATCATTTTTTCTTTAGCTTTCACCGACAATGGAAACCTACTTGTTGATCAGATTGAGCCAAGGAGGCTTATTTAGTTATTGTTTTCTACATTTATGACCTGAGAAATGAATCATGCTAATCACTAAGTGAAACTACAGCAATCATCATTGGCACAATACAATAAGGACAATGAGAATACGTACCTTAGAAGTCGTGATACACTTTAAGCTTTGATCATGATTTCATATCATTTGGGGCTTCCAGCTGCGGAATATTGATATTAAGCAAGTTACTATTCACAAGTATTCAACAGAAAAACATATATATATATATATTCTAACTTACTATTAAGAAATTTCCAGGAGTTCCTGGATCCTTGTTCTTCAGAGAGCTCTTGTATTTGACTTGCCAATTCTCCATAACGACGGAGAGACATTGAACTTGCTCGGCCCAGGTATGAGCTATCAAAGACAGGTTGAACAAAATATCGAAGAAGAGATCAAATTGATGAAAAGGGAACAATCTCAACTCCTATGATCGACACAACCTCCGTACGACAATCCTTGATCTTCATACAATTGTTGGAAATTTTTTGCACTGATTCCGACCAATGATTGTATCGCCTCTACCCAAAATTATTAAAGAAACCACGACGGAATTTGTAAAACATAATCAATCGTATCATCAAAATCAAATTGACATCTGTTTATCGAATCGAACCTTTCTTGCCTTCTCGTCCATACGAAATCACCAAAGTAGCCACCACCATCGTAAGGTAAACAATTCTTTACGGACCTTACGTTCGAATTGAGTTAGAATCCATAAAGTCATAAAAAGATTTTCCTATAATCCTTGATCGATATTTTGACGATTTCGTGTGTCTTTTTAAAAATCGAAAAGACCACTATATAATTTTGGACCTATAGAATCCGGAGAAATCATTTATGTGAACCAATTTTTCGATTATGAATATTTGTAGAATATTAGGATTTCTATGAGAAATCACCTTGCGTTTAATATGAACCCTAATTTGAAGTGACGTGGTGATAAGGGTGATATGTTACCGCTTTTTACCATATATTTCAAGTACTTTTTATGAAAAAACCAAAGGATTTCGAGATTGAAGTGATGATTTTCACTATTTATGATTTCAAAGTGTTTTTGTGAGAATAAGGCTTTTTAGGTACAAAAACGGGCTTTTCTCGCTTAAGGCAGCAAATCAGCACCAGATGTTCAAGCCCAAACGAAAATGCTACACATTTTGGATTGATATAAAATTTGGAGAAAATCAAGCCAAGTGAGTTAGCTTTTATATTGGCTTGGAATCAAGTTATTAGGCACAGCGAGCAGGAAGTTATGCCCAATTCACTGCAGAGACGTTTGTCTGAATCCCGAAGTCCAATCAGTCGATCGCATTTATGTTGATCAATCGATTGAGTTGCAGATAATCACAAAAAGCTTCTAGAAACTTCTCCTTAACCACTCCAGATACTCAGGGGATATTTGGGAACAACAAAAATTCATGTGAGAAGATTTAGAGCTATCAGAAGACCATTCCTAGAAGAAAATCGATCGAATATTCTCTGTTTATTCGATCCAGTGGTGGCCCTAAGCCAAAGCAGTCCAAGCCCATGAGTGCGCCTGATAAAAATAACATTTCTTTCGGTTGATTTTTACAAAAAGTTTACCTTAGTCTAGTGGTATGTTGCTATGCCCTTAGTCCTCTATGTCACGAGTTAGAGACGCATCGTCACACCAATTTTCATCCTTTTCTAGTAGTACTTTTTGTTCCTTTTTTTCTCGTTTGTTTTCCTTTTTCTTTGCAGGTGTAGATAAGGAAAACTTTTTATGATACAGAAATAGAAGGAAACTTTTATTATACAATTTATTAAAGAAAATTTAGATAGAAGAAAATAAATTGATTATAAAAAAACCTAAACACGTTCTTCCTCTACCTCTTACTTATAAACTACCAAAATTCTCTTTTTTCCTTAACCACATAGCACAGATCATATTCTTTCTCCTCTTCATCACTTATCAATTGTTTAATTCAAGAGCTTTTCAGGAATTTGGTCAGTTTAGATTAGTTTCTTTGTGTTTGTGTTTTTCAATTCAAATTTGCTCCTTGATAAATTCATATGACAAAATATAAAACATGTGTGATGTACTTAGTTTATGGGATGAGATTGAGTGCACTTAGTTTTGGTTTATCGTATCTTATTGTAATCTAATGATTATATGTGCTAAATTAAATTTTAAATTGCAGTTTTACTATACAAACTTGATGAATGAGTTTGGGAGTAGAATTGCAAAAAGAATCATATTTAAAAATACTGTATTGGACTCTCATTATTCATAAGGTAAGTTTTGTAGTTTTAAAGTGACAAAAATTTTGTAGTTATACATTGATCTCTTCATCTTGACAATTTGATGAGATTGAAAAGAACTAGTATTAAATGATAAGTAAACAACTTATGCGGATTGCTTTCCTAGTTTATGCTTTGGGACTATTGTGTGAATTAGGATGTTAGACATGTATAATCATGACTATGAAAATAGGGAGATTAATTTACGACTGGCTTGAATACTTAACCGGATTTTTTATCTACCTTTAAAACCTGAATAGTTTAATCCATGAACCCTAGAGAATTCTATGAAAAACCCGACAATTGCAACAATAGTTTATTTATCTTCTTTTTTTCGTTTTGCATTTATTAAACCAAAACCTTTCCAATCGATCGAACGACTAAACCCATTCGATCGATTAAAAAACCAAAAACCATATTTTGTTGCTTAGCTCAGGTTGAATCGATTTTGCTACAGTGTACACTTTGCCTCCATGTGGATTCGATCCCTAAGTAGTATTGTGAGAGCTTGTACGTTTGCATAAATGTTTTGGGTGAGAACTAAATCCCCATCAAGTTTTATGGCACCGTTGCCGGGGAGCAACAGCTGTACCACTAGCATTAAGACTAGATACCAGTCTAAACTTTTATTTCATTTCATTTTAGTTTATTTAATTTCAGTCTTTCTTGTTTTCAGGATATTCATAAAAAGGAAAAGAAAAAATAATGGAAGGCTATGACGTTTTAGGAGTCTCTGGAAGACTTGCTATGGAGAAGCTAATGGACCACTCACATGAACCTGGCGTTGGAATAAATTTTCCAGCACCAGTGGAGCATCAAAGGAATTTTCAATCTAAGGCTTCATCAAATCCCTTTCTTTTTCATCCACAAACCGTTGAAGCAAAAGAGTTTTGTGTATTCCTTGACGAGTTATACGAAGAACAAACTGCGGAAGTTGACGCCTTGGAAACTAAATCAATGCAGGAAGTCTCTTGCAACTCTACTGATTTGTTACCTAATGATGACTTATGCTGTGAATTTAATAATGCAGGTTTAGAAAATTGCTTCGCATTCGATTTGAATTTGAAAGAGCTTCCATTCGATCGGTTCACTGCAGGAATCCATCGATGTACTCCCTTGACGTGTGAAGAAAAATCAAATGCAGCACTCTTGCATTCAAGAGACTACTGAAGATAAGTATTTTTCTTATGATAATACTTTGCTTAACATATCAAATTTTTCGTGCACAAAGAATTCCAATGTTCATGAGAAGGAAGAATTTCAATCTCAACCGAAAGAAAATTTCCATAGCACGCTTACAAAGCTTCAAGAGTCTTTTGTTGGAGGAATGCATGGTGATGCACAACCGGATATCTATGATGGAGATAATCACCTTACAGGTTATGAAGTCAATTCATTTTCTAAAATTTCATTTAAACATGATTTCATATTTTCATCAAATGATTTTGGTTCTCATGAGCATCCAATTATCAAGGATAATTCCAAGATATATGCTATGTTTGCTTTAAGCTTTCTTGCAGAGAATTTTGTCCCTTTCGTATGGACAATTGTACATTTATTTGCATACATTGCTTTTTGCAGAAATAGGAGAAGGACCAAAGTTGCATTGGCCTAACCTTTTGATACTTTTGACTAGCATTGTGCCGAGAAGTCGAGTTAAACGACTATAAACAAAGGCGCTTAGTGGGAGGCAACCCATTGGTACGTTTTAGTTTTGCTTTTCTTTTATTGCTTTTTAAAAAAAAATTCGTGTCTCATGAAAATAGGATTCAAAAATTGAACCAAGAGGATGCAGAATTGTTCGATTGCCTTTGCAACATTCAATCAATTGTCTGCTGTTCATAGCTTTAAATCACAGTTTCACTAGAGAGCCAGAGGCCACCTAAATCGAATCAACTGACGATCCAGGAGAATAGTGTATGCTTCAACACTAATCGAGAGAGTTAAAAATCAGGAGAATCATACTCTGATTTGATCGATGGATGACTGTATCGATAGATGAAGACCCAGGATGACGAACACTTCCTCGATTCAACACGACAGATGATGATATACTGATGTCGTCAGCTACAAATCTTTACCTATTTCCTATAAACTCCTTTCATTTCAATAAGACAAAGGAGGTCATTTGATTCATTCAAAGACGATGAGGTAAAATTCATCTTCCATTTCTATTTCAATCCATTTCAATTCCCATTTCGCTCTCACAGCTTGTTTACATCGGGGACGATGTTATTAAAGTCTAAGGGGTATTCCTCATTGTCTAACTTGTTTGTTTCTTTTGGGTATCTTTTTAATGGTATTGAATCAGTTTTAAAATGCTTTTGCAAAAATTCTCGCCCTTATTTTTCAAATTTTCGGTATGGAATAAGGACCTTACTCACAGCTGGATTTTGTGGCCTAGTTACCATCATTACAAGACTGCCCCGAGGCACTTGTTTCAGAAACTTCATACTCAAACTTCCCTAGCATACAATGGTTTGCACGTACTTTAATGAATCTCAGTTTTGACTGAACCTAAACCAGACTATAAATCTTTCTTGCTGGAGGTGTTAGGCTAGGAAAACTAAATCCATTCAGGACTTCTTATCCACTTTAACACTCTCTTGTTGATCCTGAATGGCCAACTTACTTTCAGTTGGTACCACACCCATAAACCTAACCTCTTTTCAAACCCCATGCAGTCTCTTTTCTTTTCTTGTCTTAAATGCAGTATGTGTAAAACGGCCGGAGAGATGAGACCAACGATGATATCCAATAACTCGTGAAGTCTGGCGAAAAAGCATGCTACAATCTTAGTATATGCATGGAGATTCAAAGAGATGGTTTCAAGACTGATTTTCCTGGTAATACTTCATCAAAATTAAGGTAAAATTCATGCCTTACTGTATATGGTGAAATCTTTTGAAAAAAAAAGAGAAAAAAATCAAAGCTTTATGATCCATACTTTTTTAGCAAAAAGGCCAGGGAAATCAGGGATCAAAGATGAAGAAAGGTGGAAAACATTTAAGGGAGTCCGAGGATGTTCGAGAAGACTTTAGATTCCCTTAAAAGAATATAAGTCTGGGGGAGGAATGAGCAGAGCTAAGAAGAGAGTGATTGGGGAACTGTGCCATTAAGCGGTCCGATCTCTCTTGCTTTTTTGCAAACATATCGCATTTTTCTTGAGTACGGTAACCCTTAAACACATTAGCCACACCTCTAAATATTAGCCTCCTTACATTACAAACCTAGCCTATTTTATCTAGTTGATACTTTCTCCGGTAAGAAAGCACACACAATAATTAATGAATGTAGAGAGACAGATTTTGGTGTAGTTAGGGTATTTGCAGGTTAAGATTTTAATGGACCAGTCAGGAGAGTTGTGGTGGGAGTATGAGATGAGAGCCCTTGAGCAGGATTGTCGAGATGACCATCACAAAGTTGCAGTCTCTAAGTTGTGGTACAAGTAAGTGAGTTTCTAACTTTTCAGACTTATTTTCCTTTCTTGGCATATTGTTTGTTCGAGGATGAACGAAGCTAAGTCTGGGGGATTTGATAGGGGTGATATTTTTCTGCTTTTTACCAGATATTTCAAGTACTTTTTATGAAAAAAACAAAGGATTTCGACATTGAAGTGATGACTTTCACTATTTTGTGATTTCAAAGTGTTTTTGTGAGAATAAGGCTTTTTAGGTACAAAAATGGGCTTTTTCGCTTAAGACAGCAAATCAGCAGCATATGTTCAGGCCCAAACAAAAATGCTATACATTTTGGATTGATGTGAAATTTAGATAAAATCAAATCACGTGAGTTAGCTTTCATATGGGCTTGGAATCAAATCATTAGCCCTGACGAGCAGGAAGTTTCGCCCAATTCACTGAAGAGATGTCTGTCTGAAGCCCAAAGCCCAATCAGTCGATCGCACTTATGTTTATCGATCGATTGAGCTGCAGATAATCACAAAAAAACTTCTAGAAACTTCTCCTAACCACTCCAGATACTTAGGGGATATTTAGGAACAACAAGAATCCGTGTGAGAAGATTTAGAGCTATCAGAAGACCATTCTAGAAGATAATCGATCGAATATTCTCTGTTTATTTGATCGATTGAAAAGATAAGATCAAATATTGTAAATTTCTTCAGCTGATCCTCTCTTATCCCTTTTCTGAAGCCCTTGGACGTGCACCACTCTTTTTATATAAAGAGACTTTTTGTCTCAGAAAAGAGTGTGTATCTCTTTCACCAAAACTCACTAGAGATAGCACTTTGCTCTCATTTCTTTCTCAAACTTTTTTGTAATTTTGTCTTGTCGTTGTAAGGGAGAATATTTCATCCTCCTTATTTACTGATTTGGAGAAGTTTTTAAAACCCTTTTCTATTTATTTATGATTTCAATTTCTATGGTTTTTTATATAGTTTCTGCTATTGTATTTGAGTAGATCCTTAGTTGGAAATAGGAGTTTTCACTAGGTTTTTCATGGCTTGGCAGATAGGTAGGATTTATACTTATTACATGATTACTTAGATTTGACACCCTCGGTGATTTGTTATATATTGATCTCTTCATCTTGACAATTTGATGAGATTGATAAGAACTAGTATTAAATGATAGATAAACAATTTATGCGGCTTGCTTTCCTAGTTTACACTTTGTGACTATTGTGTTAATTAGGATGTTAGACATGTTTAATCATGATAATGAAAATATGGAGATTAATTTATGATTGGCTTGAATACTTAACCAGATTTTTATCTACCTATAAAACCTGAATAGTTTAATTCATTAACCCTAGAGAATTCTCTGAAATCCGACAATTGGAACAATAGTTTATTTACCTTTCTTTTTTTTCGTTTTGCATTTAATAAACCCAATCTCAATCGATCAAATGACTAAATCATATTTTGTTACTTAGCTCAAGTTGAATCGATTTTGCTACTGTGTACAATTTGCCTCCATGTGGATTCGATCCCTCAGTACTACTGCGAGAGCATGTGCGCATGCATGAATATTTTGGGTGAAATCTAAATCCCCATCACGTGATTTTCAGATTTTCTATTCTGGAAGAGAGCTTGTTGATGTAAACGTTGACATCAGCATTAAAATAAAGTGTCTTCTCAAATATTAAATAGAAGATATGCGTTTTGGTTAATTTATTTATTTTTCATTACCTAATTAATTAAGTTGTCAATAATTTTATAGAAGTACATATGTCATTTTCATATAGAACCACATGATATTGTCATAGAGAGCGCTCTTTATCTTTTATATAGCAATATACTACGTTTTGGATCCGTGCTACATGCTGGTATATTTTTTTTAATCGATTTTGTAAACATATATTTAAATTTTTCCTGCGTGATGGTTTCAAATTTTAGTATTTATATATATATTGAGAATGAAGTTGAGTAACGATTCAAATACAATAAACTATCACTTAAATTACCTCCTAACTCCTCATAAACAACATCCATAACTGAAATATTAGCATCAATTTACTTTCAATATTCTTCAATATACCTATCCTCATTAGAGAGCCATCTAACAAAGAAAGCATTATTTTGCATAGGCATCTTATCCTTTCTATATTAAAGGAGATGGCAGAGAGAGAATCCAGATATAAAAACTCGTATCCTCCTCACTACTAATTGAGAAGTAACTTTAATAAAAACAGATTAGGTAATTATTAGCCAATCAATTAGAAAACCATGACTGGATTGCTGACATGTAAATCTCTGAGAAAATCCCTAAATATTTTGGCGACACTTTTCTAGAGAAAATCTCCCAATTTTTTATCATTGTTCTTGATCGATCCATTGTTTAAAACTTATTTTCCAAAGATTTAAAGTTCTATATCTTGCAAAATCGAGCATTTCAAATTTTCTGTTTTGGTTCCGTTTTGTTGAATTTTTTAGTTTAATCACGATGAATACCAGAAGTTGAATACAAAATCTATAATTTCTTCGAGAAACTTGATTTCAGGATTCGCTTCATCTGACCAAACTTCTCCATCCGCTTGTGATATATTTTATTAATTAATTAGTTTTATCGCTTAAGCACAAAATCAACACATCACTCCGAGGAAGAAGAAGTTGAAATGGGAATCAATATCAATGGTTCAGCAAAATTTATTTCTTTTCAAGCTTGTCTCTGCTATTCTTATCTCCGCACTACAAGAAAATTGAGTATTAATAGCACTTAAAGATAGCGTTTTGTGTGTTTTTGCTATTGTTGAGTTTTTCATAGCGTTTATAAATTAACAAATGCTATGATATGTTTGGCGCGAAAAAAAATTTACTCCCGCTTTCTTTTATAGCTTCTCATGGTTTATAGCACAACATAAATGCTATCATAGAGTGGCGAAAATAAAAATATTTGTTATAACACCACATAAACACTATCATATAGTGGCAAAAATACAAATGTTTATTACCCAAAACTAAGTGAAAATTGAAATTTTCATAAACATATATAAAACTACAACACTCAACTAAAAACACAAATATAAAAGATAAGTCTTAAGATTTTCAATATCAATTTAGGTTTTTGGTTTAAGGTATATGGTTTTGGGATTTAGTGTTTGGGTTTTTGGGGTTTAGGGTTTGAGGTTTATGTTTTATGGTTTAGGATTTATGGTTTGGGGTTTGGGGTTTAGGGTTTAGATTTAGGGTTTAAGGTTTAAAGTTAGGGTTTAGGGTATATGGTATAGGATTTATGGTTGTTTATGGTCTAGGTTTAGGGTTTAAGATTTAGGGTTTAAAGTTTAAGGTTTGGGGTTTAAAATTTAGGGTTTAAGGTTTAGGGTTTAGGGTTTAGAACCTAAGCCCTAAACCCTAAACCCCAAACCCTAAAAGTTAAATCTTAATACCTAAACCATACCCCTAAATCCATAAGCCATAAACCTTACACCCTAAAAAACTCAACCCTGAATCTTAACCCCTAAATCCTCAACATATGCCCTATAAAACTCTTAATAAACACATATATTGATCCTAAAAAGCCAAATATCATGCATGTGTCTTAATAAAAGGTTTTATTGTATAATGTGTAAGTTTATGTTTGGGATTTGTGGAGGTTTATTATGATTTAAAATTATTACAAACTTACGAACTGAAAAAAACTAAGATTTAAATATGGAATTTCGATCTTTATAGATACATGAGTATTTGTATCAATATTAAGTTTCAAATTACAATATATTTGTTTTCACAATTATTAACAAAAAAAATATCACAAGTATATTTTATGTATAATATTTAGAATTATATTTACAAATTGTAGCTAAAGAATCAGAAATTTCAAGTCATCAATATATAACATATGAGATAATAAATTGTACACCATTAAATCAATATAATCAATGGTCATTATAAATCAGAATTGCCACCTCATTGATCCATGACCAACTTTCTCATGAATTCTAAAACGTTAGATGAAAATAATCAACGGTCCATATTGCTCTACGCATTACTCTCTTTGCTCTTTCTCTATGAATATTGTCATTCCTTAAAGGATTTTGAATCGTCAATTGAAACTCACATCTTTGTTCTTTCTCTCTGAATACTTTCTCAGTCATTCATGAACACAAACGAATAGGATCTTTTTCCTCATTCTTCTTCCTCTAACAGGATCTTTTTCCTCATTCACTTCCTCTCAACGAATCGGATCCCTACCGGTTTTCACCTCCAAATCCCTAAATCTCAGCGACAGAGAGGATTTGAATCTCTAAACTTCCTCCGGCGACAAAGACGATTCGAATCTTAGCCATCTTGGACGAGGGCTGAGAGACAACGTAGACAAGCGGCGGAGATGACAGAGACGAGCGGCGGAGATGATAGAGGATCGGGACGAGGCGACAAGGGGCGAGAGAGGGGAAATGGTGTGAATTCGATTAGAGAGGAGAGGGTAACAGTTCACTAAGGTTTTGTTGAGTGGGCATAGATGGTGCTACGTGTGAAGCAGATGGGAGTGGAGGACGCAAGAGAGCAATGGGTCGCCGGATCTCGTGGAGGTGGTTGTGGATATTGGAGAAACAAGGGCCGTGGATTACTTTTTCCGGCGAAGAGATCTGGTCCTTTTTTTTTTCTTTTGTAAAATTTCATTAATTAATGTTTGTAATTATGTAATTGCATTATTTGAATTATACAAATAAATATAAAGATTATTAAGGTTTATTATATATTTTTAATATTCTTACAAAGCTAACATAAATAAATTATTATTATGAATTACAAATAATGCAAAATATAATTATATAAAATAAATCAAATAATTAATAATATGTTACGGAATAACATTTTATTCATAGCGAAACAAAAATGCTATGGTATAATTAAATATAGCTTACAAAAAACCGCTATATTAAATGAATCTATAATAGCATTATACAAAAACCCTATCTAATGTCTCCAATCTATTATCGCGGGGATGATAGAACATTTTTCTAAACGCTATGGTATTGATAGATAGCATTTTTCAGGCGCTATGGATATCTCTTTTTCTTGTAGTGCCGACCAATTTGAAAAGGAAGAATGGTATAACGGTGGGACATGTAAGAAAATAGATGAGGTGGAAATGAAGGTTGTAAACATGATCTCGAGAGATGTAGAGATTAGTCAGGTTGAGAGGGTGGTTATGGAGATGGGTCAAGAGACTGGGAATTAAAGCTTTTGGATTTTGCTCGAATGTTGTTGAATCGACGTGATGGCTCGTCCATACAGAGAGTTCATGCCGTTTGATAAGGACAAGAACGCAAAGGTGCAGAACGATTGCTTGCATTAAAGAAGATGAGTTTGCAAAACTTACAAGAGCTGATGATTTTTTATCTGGATGCGAAGAAACAAAATCTTGACTCTTGAATTTAGAGCAGAGATGAGAGATGGACTACAGAAGCCTGATGAAGAGGTTCGAGGAAGAAGACGAGGAAGAATAGAAACAAAATCATGACGAGTCCCATGATATATAGAGAGAGAGAGAGATGAAGTTACTTTGTTCTGGTTAAATGAAAACCTTGGAGGCATGAAACTGGAATGAAGTTTAATTTACTGAAGAAGAAGCTTCTTTGCTTCTGGAGTAGACGAACAAGGCTCTTCTTTGGTGTCGAAATTTGGAGGCAAGAAGCTAGAATGCAGTTTTTTACCGTGGTTAGTACGGTTGATTTCTGGTTTTATTTTAAATCGCTACTTGAAACAGATCAAACTGTGGTAATGCAAGCTAATTGTTTGAAGAATATCACTAGCAAGAATGAGAATGACAGAAGAAAATAGAGAGAGAGAGAGATTTCACGAAAAGAAACATCATGGGGAATGGCAGAGACTTTTAATGAAAATTTTGGAGTGGGACGATCAATGGAAGAGTTTTCAAATGGAAGACATAGTCAATCAGGAGATGCACTCATAGTGTGTAAGTGTGTTAGTTTGGGTTTGTGAATAGAGTCATTGAGGTTTTAATGGTTAACAATATGTTGGTTGTAATGGTTAAAAGGGAGGCTGAGAGGTACACTGCATATGGTAAGTTTACTGATGCATTAAGGTTCATCATACTATTGTCATATAGTTCCCCTCTATTGACAGTGTGAGACTTGGAAGTTAAGTTTGCAAGTCATTAGAAATGGCCCTAATGGTACTGTGGTTTTGGCGAATAAACCCCAAGGTGATAGCAGTTTTTGTAATCTATCTATCTCTTTTTCTTTTGCCTTTCTTTAAATATAACGTGATTTTAGTAATGACATTGTTCTCAGGATGGACTTCTTTCACTGTTTGTGGTAAACAACGACGATTAGTCAAAGTAAAGAAGATTCGTGCTTAAATCCTTCAGTTCAAGATTTGAATTGGTTGGCTTATCACAGCTTGCTGATAAGTATATCACAGGTGGGTCATGTTGGAACACTTGATCCCATGGAAACTGATCTATTAATCGTCTGCATTTGTAAAGCAACTATAAGGTGGTTGACAGGTTTGTGGATCCTTACTCTTAAGTTTATGTATCTGTGATTTACATAAAGAAAACATAAAAGCCTTTGTATCTGCAGATGCGAAGGTATGCTCAAAGGTTATAGTGATATTTTCGTCAAGCCTCTTCAACTTTAGACGCATACTCTCCTATGCCAGTCCGAGAATTTTCCGGTTTGGATTATGGATAAAACTGGTGTTAGCCTTAACCATTTGGACTGGGTAAACATTGGATAAAACCCGTGAACCGGACAGACTCTATCAACCGGATAAACCCGGATTTTCTGAAAATTTCAAAAAACATATGGAAAAATTGAGAGTGACTCATATCTACGCTTCTCCTCATTATTTACAGTTGCTTTTGATGAAATTACAAGTAAATAAATTTTTCTCTAAGCAAAGACTGTGCGAGCTATTTCCAGTAGCTTAAGTAGAAGAAAAGTTAGGCGGCTAATTTGGAGAAGAAGAATTAGGAGACGAAGGAGAGAGGAGTATGAGAGCATCATTATTGGGGGTTGCTTAGTTGATTGCTTAATATACTATAAACTAAGAAAAATTAATAGAATAATAAGTGGGTTAGCTTTGTAAGCAACCCACCTATTATTCTATTAATTTTTTATAGTTTATAGTATATTAAGCAATCAACTAAGCAATCCCCAATAATGATGCTCTGAGGCTTATTTAATATTAGGTTAAAAAGTATAGTAGTTACCTCTAGTTAGTAAATAAGCCTTATTTAATATATCTTGCTTGGATTTTAATATTTGGTTTACCAATATTATAATTTTAATATTTGCTTTATGAGAGAAAGATAAAATACAAAGAAAGACTTCTCTCAAATTCTTTATATACTTCTTCTTTGCTCAATGAATTTGATATTGTAATCAAAATTAACTGAATTAACCAAAATTAATAACCGATCAAATTATTATTATTATATATATGAGAAATTTTAAGAAATACTCCTTTTCAAAAATACCCCTATTTATCTTTCAAAAATACCTTTTTAGATTTAGGGTTGATTTAAGATTTAATTTAGGGCTTAAATCTTGTAGGGTTGGGGTTTAGCGCTTCACAAACTATTTGGGTTTATATTTGAGGTAGTAGGGTTTATATTTTAGGAGTTTAAGGATTAAAATCTTTTTATGGTTTAGAATCTAGGGTTTAGGATAATAATTTAGATTGAAGCTAATATATTTTTTTTAAATAACCAAAAAAAGAGGGGTACCTTTTTAAATGTGTACCTCACAAGGGGCATTTATATTGCGGTTCAATTCAGAATTACTATAAAAATGAAATACCGAAAAACCGTACCAAACCGCCCAAAATGTCCACCACCAAATCAGTGTTGAGTATTTATATTTTTAGTATTAATATAAATTATTAAGCATCTAAATTAACCTAATAAATCCGTATATAAAATAATTAAACAAAATAACTTATGGAATCCGTATATAAATAATTTTCCGTTTTGTTATTTTTTCAATTTTCTGTAATAATAATCATAATAAAATAATAGTAATAATATCCAAAATTCTATCATTTCAAGTGGTAGTTCAATAAATGCGACTAAAAATTTGTTTTTCCTAAAATACCTCTAAAAATTTTAATGTTCGAAAAATACCATAAAACTTGAATTATTTTAAAAACAGTCAAAACTAAACTCTAACCCTTTAAAACTAAACCCTTTTTATAATATTTTAAAAACTCTAACCCTTCAAAACTACACCGTAAAACCGTCCAAAACCATTGTATGTTATGAAAAATATTTCTCAAATTTGGTTATCCTTCTTGAGATTTTAGATGTTATGACTTTAGATTATATGATGATTTAAATTTTTTAGTGTTAACTATTTTTTTTATCACAATATCCATAATCTTATACTTAATACATTATAGCATAACCAAATCTATAATCAATCCCTCGAGAAAGTAGGTTTGCTATTACAAAAACCGGCCTTCTCCTGTGGACAACTATATGTATAGCTTTCTCCATAGTCAAGTCTCGAGCTGATCTGAAGATACTCATCACCGATGACAACGGCAAATTCTAGACAAAGATTACAAACATTGTCTACAAAAAAGTCTTTCAAAATGTTAATTAGTCTTTTGATTATTTCAATGCTTTCATTTCCTCTCATCCATTTTAAATACAACACTATATCTTTCGAGTTTATTTCAGAATTATACTTTACAGATTTTGAAATCGTTTATATCATAAATATGTCTAGTGCGGGCACAAAATGTAGTGTGTTAGTATGAGAGCAATTCATGGGACTCCTAATCAAATATTTTTACAGAAATATGAAACTATTATTACATCGACACAAGCCCATTAATAATTCAAATGTCCAAATCTGACGATCCATTGAATGGAAAAAACAAGCCCACTCTACAACATTACAAAAATTAAAAACAAAGCCTAATCTACAATATTATAAAAGCCCATAAGTCAAATAAATCTCAGTTTCCTTATTGTTGTAATCTTCCTCACCAAGATCTGGCATAATCTCAAGCGTACAAATTAAATTAAATCTTAGTTGTCTTATATATGTAATCTTCCTCACCAAGACAATTAAACGAATTAAAGTTTGCATTTCATTGATTATCATATAATGATCACATATATACGTTAATTCTATTGAATTAAACCTATGTAAAAAATGAACAATAAATAAATTAAAATTTCCAAAAATCGATTATCAATAATTATATAAATGACAGAATCTCTTTGTCAATCAAGATGAATGACATAATTTATCGAAAGTTATTCATATATATCCTATATAAAGACCTCTTTATATAAAGACCTCTTTATATAAAGACCTCTTTCTTTCTCTTCTAATCCACCGCAAACAATTACTCTTACTTTCACAAGTTCTTACGTTTAAAACAAAAATGGCCAACATTGGTATGATTTCCAAACTCAAACCATACAAGAGTTCCTCAAGCTAAAGTTTTGCGGCCATGAAAACAAGCTACTCCATGTGGAGAAACTTTGGAACTCATTCTCTATGATTCACAAGTAAGTTTTTTTTAATGAATGATTTAAAACAAAATTTACAGCTACAAATACATAGTAGATTATCTGATCTATGTAATTGATGTATTATACAGGAAACCAAAATTGGAGCCACAATCAAGAAACAGTATTGGCATCAATTTGAATACCTTCTTCTCGAAGGAGATACCAAAATAATTCGGAATTTCAAAGTTGGACCAACTATTGGTGCTTACAAAAGTACCACTCATGCTTAAACAAAAGTACCACTCATGCTTAAAAATTGTGTTTTCATCAATCAACTAAGATTGAGCGATGTGCTTTATTGCCTGCCACCCTAACTGGTTGGCGTTTTGCTGCCTTAAGTGACATTACCACTGGAAAACTTGGTATAGAGTACCTGGTCGGTTAGTATAATCTCATCTCATCTCGCCCCCCTCATTTTATTTGTAGAATTCTAAATTCGAATTTTCTATTTTAAAATATGTGTTACTTATTATGTACTTGTAGATATTATTGATCACATTTCTACCACTGGAGACATCCAGACCTTTGACAAATCCGGAAAAGAAAATACTAAACTCACATTTGAGCTTAGGAATGCGCAGTAAGCTTCTAATCCTTTATAATATTGAAAGGCTGCACTCAGTTAATTTTTTTCTGAATTAGGAATGAAAAGCTTAAGTGTACACTGTTTGGTTCCCATGCTGAAATTCTCAATGACTACGTAAAGATTCAAAACAACATTGATGTCATCTTAGTCCTACAATCATGTAGGATCAGTTTGTGGAATGGTATATTACTCTGAACATATTCTGTATCACTTATTAACTTTGAATTATATTTTTTAACTTTTGAGTGATTGTTTTACAGTTAACTTCGCAGAGGTGTGGAGTGTGTCTAATGCTTTTGATTGCACCAAATACATTTTACAACTCTCCAAACCGTGAGGTGCAAGAGTTTAGAGCAAGGTTTGATTTAAAATATCTCTAGATTTTCATTTCAAAGGAAGTTTATGACCACTGGATAGATACTAACCCTTTCTTTTAATGTAAACAGTTTACCACAAGAAGGACTTGTGTTGGCCATAATTGAGAGTAATCTATTCTCATTTGGTTTTTTAATCACCGAAGACTTTTTCCTAAACAATCCACTAAAAACACTGATGGAATTTCGTGACTGTGGAGAGGTTTGAAATCCTAAACAATTTCCTCTTTTGTCTATAACTTGTGTCTGATTGGAAATGCGGAGCTCTAATACATACCTTTATTACGTTTGCAGCAAGGTAGGTACATTGCTCTTTGCGATGTTGTCTCCGTAAATACTGATATGGGTTGGTTTTACATATCCTGCAAAAAAAATGTCAAAAGAAGGTTATGCCTAAGAACCTGGAGGTTGAGAACGATCAAATCCAAACAATATTTTACTGTCCAAAGTGCTTAAAAGCGCAATGATGTTGTCCCATGGTATAGTCTCGATTAACTTATACCAACAATTTTATTTCGTAATAGCAACACAAAACACAAATGAAATACAATTATATATTTTGTGTATACCAGGTTCATGCTCCATTTACGTGTCAAAGACAGTACAGGAGAAGCAACTTTTATTGTATTCGATAGGCATGCCATGTTCATGGTCCAGAGGACAGCTGCTGAGCTCGCTGAAGCTACATCAGAGGTTAAACAATTTATAAAGGATACAATTCGTTTAAACATAAACAATTATTTATATGAAAATTAAACTGACAGATCGTTGATCCTACAATATTACCACCAGCTCTAGATAAGCTGAAAGGACAGAGATTCATATTTGCCATTGGTTTCGAACATGCTAATATTACCTGAAAACATTACACGTATAAGGTGTCAAGGATTTGCTAAAACCACAACCATGAATGCAGCAATGCTGAAGCGGGTCACAAGTAAACGATGATTTTAACACAAATGATATTATATAGTATTGCTATTATGATTTTGTAAATACAAGATATGTTTTTATTATCAGGAGGGAGAGAGTACCAAATATGGTCCTCCAATGATTTCATATAGTGAGGCTACATCTGATGCACCATGACCATCAAATTTGACTCCCTCTTCAAAGGCAGTTTTGAAGCGTCCAGAGGCTGATGAGGACAAGAATAAAGAAGGAAACGCAAATGATGAACTTGATAAAAATTCAGCTACAAAGAGGCCATGGCTCTCCACCATCAAACAAGAGAAGAATGCATAGACATATGCTGATTCTTTGATTATTTATCTATTTGGTTTCTTTTAATACTGAGGATTTTCTCTATTTTTTTCCTTGCATTCGTACTGGATTTTATGTTGCATTTTGTTTTGTTTCGATTCTTGACCCAGACGTATGTCCGAGAATGTTATTTAAGTTATCTAATAAATTAAGTGGGTGTTTTAACGTTTATTACTAGCCAAAGTTAGACATTTGCAAAGACATAGACGAGTAAAATATTAAGAAGATTCAAAAGATAACCTTAAAGTCATCATGCACAAACTGTAAAAGACGAAACCAGTACCTGAAAAGCTAGGCGTGATCAGTCCAATAACAATTTCTCTCTTGGCCTCCCTATCGTACAAAATAAAAGACAATGAAAGGTACCTCCAATCATCCGTAACAGTTAGAAAGTATGCATACTTGTAGGAGAACGAATCCATGTTCAGGACCTTTGAAAGTAGATAAGTAAAGGCGTATTGAATCGAGGAGCTTCTACCGATTCCCAGCGTGGAGACGGATATGAACTGGTGGAAGAGACAGAGGAACCGATAATAGATAGGTTTTTTTCTCAATTCAAGACTAATGTCAGATCCTGATCATGTAATATCCCAAAAACACCGTCATTTAAATGATAAATAATGCTTGGTTCGATGATACGTTAGTTACAAGTCCATATTAAATTTGTTGGGCTTAGTACCAATAATGATTGTAAGCCCATATTTACCTGGAGTGGAATTGGAATGTTGACCATCTTTTCTAAACAAACGAGAATCGCACGATGATTCAAGTCTTCAAAACAAATTACAGGTTGTTTTCTCACTATGATGCCTAGAAAATGAACTTCAAATGGTCATACGCGATGGATGGTAAGGTGTATTGATCAAGTCACGTGAGTTAGCTTTCACATGGGCTTGGAATTGTGTCAATATTCTTCAGGAGTAAGAAGTTAAGCCCAAATTACTGAATGAGTATCCAGAAGCCCACAAGACTTGAAGGCCCAATCGATCGAAGCCCATTTTGTCAAGAAGGTTCCAGAACAAATTCAGATATGTACCGTTGCATTTTGGGGAGATAGTTATCTACGTTGAAGATAAACTCAGGAGATATTGAATCTTCTGAAACGTGTTGAAAGATCACGGTCGATCGGTCAGGATAGCTACGACCGATTGATCAACTAAAGATAATCACAAATATTTGGATTCCTGTCCAAATATTCCTCTTGATTCTTCTCGACCCTCTACTCGACCCTCTCCCCTATAAATACAGAAGACTGAAGGCCGAGAGAAACATCAGAAATTTCTCTAAAGCTTCCAGGCGTCCAGACTTATAGTTTATCAATTTTCTCTGTTTCTTTGTTTTCATTTGTTTTGATCATTGCTTCAAGGAAGAAGTCTGTAATCTCTGCATTTCCAGAGAAGCTATTCTGAACCCTTTTTAATACAAGCAATTTTCATTATGTTTATGTCTATTTTTGCTATGTCTGAGTAGTCTTTTAGTTAGGAATCGGGTTTTGCAATGGGGAATCATGGTTTGGTAGATAGGCAATAGGATTATGTAGTGAGTAGTTTATAAGCTTACTTTCATATCAGTACTTAATTCAAATGATAGG